>SNQJ01S0013666.1:36839-67399 GCA_010110895.2 Picea sitchensis | reverse complement strand
GATGGACCACACTAGTTTGGTCCGAAACGTCGAAGAACATAAAACCTATGCGATGGATCCGAAAGCACTCTCTGAACAAGGTTGTTGTTGCTTTGAGCAGGAAATGTTTGCTATTGCAGGAGTTCAGAGTCAAAACACTGGGTTTTGATGATCTCAGGAACATGTACAGAGATGATCCAGATTTTAAAGAAGTGTATGTGGCGACTGAGAATCCAATTCTTAGGGACATAAGCCAATGGGCCGAATACATGATCCATGATGGATTGTTATTCAGGGGCAATCAGTTATGTATTCCGAAGGGCTCCATGAGGGAGAATCTTTTGAAGGAGAAACACAGTGGAGGATTGGCTGGGCATTTTGGTCATGACAAGACGTTCTCAAAGTTAAATGAGTTATAGTTTTGGATAGGAATGAGAGTAGACGTCAAACGATTCATGGACAGATGTAGAATTTGTCAGTATTCAAAAGGAAAGAGGCAAAATGCAGGCTTATATCAACCATTACCCATATCTGAGAGGCTATGGGATGCGGTAAGCATGGACTTCATATTGGGGCTACCGAGAACCCAAAGAGGGTTGGACTTGATCTTTTTATTGGTGGATAGATTTTCTAAGATGGCACACTTCATACCGTGTCAGAAAACCAGTGACGCAACTCACATTGGGAACGTATTTTTCAAATAAGTCATTTGACTTCACGACTTACTAAGGTGCATCATCTCAGATCGAGACACCAAGTTCATGGGACACTTCTGAAGAACCTTATGGAGAAAGCTGGTAACAAACTTGTCGTTTAGTTCAACTTATCATCCTCAGATGGATGGACAGACAGAAGCTGTGAATAGGAGCTTGGGAGACTTGTTGAGGAGTTTGGTGACAGAACATCACAGTCAGTGGAACAAAATTCTGCCACAGGCGGAATTTGCTTATAATGATTCGCTTAACAGGAGCACAAGGCAGAGTCCGTTCTAAATTTTTTATGGGACACAACCAAGAGGAATTTCTGAACTGAGGGATTCAGAACGGGATGAGATAAGAAGTGCTAGTACAAAATATTTTGCCAAAGCAATGAAGGAACTTCACAGTCAGGTGAAGGAGCGGTTGTAGAACTCAAGCCAAGAGTATAAGTGCAGAGTAGATCAACACAGGCGACAACTTCAGTTCGAAGTTGGTGATTTGATTCTTGCATACTTGAGAAAGGAAAGGTTCCCAAGAGGAACATACAATAAGCTGAAAATGAAGAAAATTGGAGCATGTAAGGTCTTGAATAAATTTGGGGCAAATGCTTATGAGATTGAATTACCCGATGGGATAGGAATTTCTCTGATATTCAACATCTCAGATTTGTACCCATACAAAGCTGGAGCAGACAGTGAACAACCAGAGGTTTAGTGGAGAAAACAGATGCCAGTTGTAGAGAAACCACAGATGGAAAGCATGCTGGACAAAAGAATTAGAAAAAGGGCCAGAAGAAGGGAATATTTTGAATACTTGGTCAAGTGGAAGGGACATCCAGTTGAAGACGCTAGCTGGTAAAATGAATCCAAAATCCAAAAGCATGGACAGAATGTACGAGAGCTCATGGACAGGATCCCGTGAAAATTTTCAAGCGAGGGAGTATGATGCAGGAGCATCATCAGCAACAAGTGAGCGCGAGTAGAGCCAACGCATTTTTGGCACATTTTCAAAGGTGTTTAAATTGTTTTGAAGTAGGATGCGCCAAACATAAATGAAGTAGTTAAGAAAGGGTGTACTTTTGATTGTAATCAGACCATGAGCATCCCGCTCTCGTATGAAGGATTAAGAGGCATTTATGCTAGTAAATGTAAGTAGGTAGAATTAAATTCTAGATTAGATAATTTTAGGAGCGGAGGGAAAACCAACTATAGGCACCCTCATATTGTATCATTGTAACATTATGAATTGAAGAGAGCATAGGAGAGCAGAAGCAGAGAGTTGTGTAAAGTTAAAACCCATGTACAAAAGTTCTCGATTAATACAAAGATCTTTATTTCAGACTCCTGGTGTTGAATTTCTTTATGTGTTTGTACATGTTGATTGATATATGCTTGTTACTCTCTGTTATGCATTTTATTTGATACGTGAATGTATGATTTCATATTTAATGTCTGAAATCTGAAGAGAGGGAGAGTTAGGAATGAGTTTCAATTGTTTCTCTGTCTGAGCAAGAGTTTTCCTGCAAGGAGTGCAGCGAAATTGTCTGCAAGGTGTGCGTTGACAGAAATCAGAGTTTGTCTCTGAAATCTCAAGAGGGAAAGCATTGTTCTCATTCTCACAGAAGTGCAAATTAAGCACAAGAGCCATACAAAGTGTGCACAAGCTGAGTAGAGTCTCAGAGTTTGCAGCCTGAGGGAGTTGTTGAAGGACTGTTGTTGCAAATAGAGTGCGCAGAGTCTAAGAATTCAAATACTTAGAAGTATTTGAAGGGTTGCCACAAGGAGTGCATGTAGGACTCTTTTTGAAGACTCGAGTTTTTGGTAAAAGCTCAGGAGAGTTAGTGCCTTGGAAATGTTCAAGGGGAGGTGCAAAAAGTTGTTTTGCAGGTAGACAAGTTCCATGAAAGAATACCTTGTTCATTTTGCAGGAGTTGTCAAGGAGGCATTGGACGGTCGGAATTCTCCGTGGAGAATTTGTGAAGTCCCGAGAGCCATCATATCTTGTAGAGGAGCAAGAAGGATTACGATGATTGTTTTTCTAATTTTAAGCGCAGAAGAAATAGGGCCTTAGGATCCAAACTGATGAGGGCCGTTGGATCGCTCGTGAATACTCATTTCAGAGTTCGAAGGTTTGAAGGTGTAGAATAATCCAACAGTGGAGAGTGGACAGGTGGCATACTTGTTGACACAGAGATTAGACCTTCATTGACCATTTCGGGGTTTTGTGAGTTGAAGAACCGAAAGCTTTGTAATGAGATTCGCAAAATCGCGAAGTGAGAATTCCCGAAGGGGAAAAAAGATTTGCGTGGGGCCAACTATTGGTGAAGTGTGTCGAGACTCAGCATTTCGGCATATCGGAGGATAAGAAGTTGAGACTTTTGTCCCGAAAATCCTGAAGTCATGAGTTGCGATAAGGAGTAACGAGGAGTTCGAGATCTCGACACTTTGGGTGTCGGGATATAAAGGAGGCAACGCTTCGAGAAGCGAAGTCACGAGGTGCCAAAGCTGGGCACGAGGGACATGTGTTAGAACCACAAGGTGGGCCCATGTGATAGATAGGCGGACACGCGTCTCCTAGCAAAAGGAGTCAACACTCCATTGAATTATTGCATCTCGGGAATTCGTGAGATAAGAGCATGGGAACTCGACATTGAAACTCGCAAAGTTGTGAGTAGCGAGAGGTGCTAGTGTTAAGTCTAACCGGTGGTCACGTGTGGAGGGCACTGACAAGGGAAGGAGCCATACCCGTATCGACATTTCGGGTATCGCGAGATTGGGAAGGAAGTGTCGGGAGTTTCGACTCACGAACTCGTGAGTGGCGAGTTGTGACAAGAACCTTCTGGGTTAGGCCTTAGTCATAGCGCTGTGGTCACATAGAGAAGTGGATCTCACACCTAGTGTTGTTCGCACAGGGGAGATTTTCAAAGAACCTGTGGATCGATTGAATTGAGATTCTAGCAAGGAACCGAAAGAGCCGATTCGGCTCAAAGGAGACAAAGAACGATCCTGTGAGCAGACTTCGGCCCAAGGGTCGGGGATGTCTGCATCAACGTGATAGCCTATTGGAAAGGTCTCTCAGAGAACTACACATTATGCCGTCAAAATCTGACTTGATCTACAGTTTGACTGTGGAGAGCCAAAAAAGCAATGTTTAGGTCCCCAAAATGTCCCTAGAAGTACAACAAGATATGATGACATGAAAACATACAAAATAATCCAGTTGGAGTAGATGGGAGGCCCCAGTATCCACCTAGAATATGTGTAGGGCGTCAGACATCCCCAAAAGTGTAGATCCCACAGTTACAAAGAAGTACAGAATAACATGTTGAACTAAAAACAATCAAGAGGAACCAGTTGGAATCAGTGGGTGGCCACCAATATCCACCTATATCACACGAATAAAAGAGTGGTTTTAAGGAAGCACCTGTATGCAGATATTCAATTCCAAAACAAGAAAATAATCAATGAAGGATTAAAATTATGAACAATTTTCAAGTGATTCGAAGTCTTTAAACTAATAATAATAATAATAGAAGTTATTATTGTTAATTCAAATGAAGAGGTGCAATGGTTCGTACAAAGAGACACAATGCTTCAAATTCACACCAGTTGGAAGACTATATAAACAAGAAATAATGGTAAGAAGAAAGTGTCTCTTCAATCTAGATCAAGAGATCAAAATAGACGGAGAGTCCAAGAATGAAAACTAAACATACTTATGTAGTGAGGGTGGAAGGAAGGAGCAAGGAAGGATTCATATCCTTTACTAAGCAAAGTGTGAAAATAAGGGAGTTGGTACTTCCTAGGGTTGGTGCCCTAAAATAAGGGAGTTGGTGCCCTAAAACAAGGGAGTTGGTGCTTACTAGGGTTAGTTCCCCGAATAAGGGGATTTGTGTTTCCAAGAGTTGGTGCTCTAAAGAGGATTGGTGTCCTTCACAATCACAAACTACTCTTTATAAACTTTGTAATTCTTGATCTATGTAATTGATTTTTTAAATACAAGTCCATTGATGATCTATTGTGATAATTAAAATAACAAAGTAATTACTAATTGTTTAAAAAGGTAATATTGATTCACCCCCTCTATCAGTATTTCCAACAATTGGTATTAGAGCCAGTGCCTTCAACACAATCTAATTACTAGAAGGTAGATCCTGAAAGAAATGGTGGTCGAGATTTTTTTCAGAATGAAATGAAAGCAGAGATATTACAATGAAATACACATAAATGTTGTCAGAAATAGACAAATACATAAAGACATGATTTATATCAATGAAATAAATGTACATATACTGTAAAAATACAAAGTGCAAGACTTGCTAGAATGGTGATATCTTTATCTCTGAGAAGAGATGTGATGACTACACTTGTTTGCAAGAAGATGAGTACAATGAGGATCTAAAAACCTTTTTACAATAAACATGAATGCCAAAACCCTAGACATCCAAAAACCTAACCCTAGGAGATGAAGTGCCAAAATTCATGTGGGCCCCGTTAGGGTAAGTTAGTACATCAAATTCCCAGAGTTGTAACGTTTTCATACGATCTCCATTTTAGGCATGTGATAGCTCATTGGAAAGGAATTTTTGAGAAATACACATTATGTTGTCAAACTCTAACTTTGTCAACAATTTGACTATGGAAAGCCAAAAAAATGTTTTTTAGGGCCTCAAAATGACCCTGGAAGTATATAATGATGTATTGAGATGAAAAATGTCAAAATAGGCTAGGTGGACTATATGGGAAGCCACCAATATCCACCTGGATGTTGTGTATGGCTTCAAGACATCCTCAGAAGTGGAGAACCCATAAGTACAAGGAAGTGTCCCCATTACGGAGAAACATGTTGAACTAAAAACTATCAAGATGAGCCAGTTGGAAGTTGGAATAGGTGGGTGGCCACCAATATCTACCTGGATCAGTCGTCCCCCCTTAGGAAGAAATGGTCTCCATAGAGTTGAGTGCCCAGGAAGAGGGGAAATTGTTTTTTGAATCTGAATCTTGGTGAGCTACCTGCCTTGTTGGAGAAGTTGTGTTGCTTGGTCTGTGGAAGGCTATCACAAACCTGTTGCTTGCGAGGTTGAATATGTTCCACCAACCTGTTGTCTCTGGGATTGATAGGGCATTGTGTGGGAACCATCGTAGGTGAAAAACTAATATATTATTTCTCTTATGAAATTTGCATCTGCTAACTAGAAGGTGTTATGGCTGCAGTGGTTGCAATGGACTTCTGTGCATCCTTTGAATATATTGTGAAGAGGATGAATTTTTCAGCATGAGAGATTACCTTGCGACATTTTTTTGGTGGAACAATAGTCAGAATTGCCTCTGGTATCTTGTAGAGATGACCCCCTAGAGTAATAATGAAACTATGGGGTTGTTACGAGGAAAATCACTCTATGGCATGGGCTAAACCACAACATTCGAAAATGACTGCATAAATAAACTCTAATATCAATTATACTATATAAACAAACATGCTAACAAGACAGTATATAGAGCCTACCTTGTCCAGACATTTGATGAAGTCCATCGTTGAGCACTTGACTCAAATCAATACACCTGCAACTTTTCCTCAAAAACCAAGATACACAAGCATATGGTGATAATATATAAATTCATCACATATAATAGAATAATCCATCAATATTCATAACAAAGGCACCCATGGAATAACAATTCAAATATTTGCAATAAATTAATTGGACGAGAAAATAGTATTTCTATTAAAATGTAATCAACAAAAGTGTAGGGATGACAAAATTTCATGTCGACATGTTCAAAATCGAGAAACTAAGTCCCTTCCAGATAAGCCTCCACCACTTCAATCCTCCACCAAGGGAAAGCTCATATCAGAGATACAAAGAGGTTCTCCATCAAATAGGGAAGATCTTGGGGGCTCAACAATGTGTTCAGACTTAAAAGGACAAAGGGATGCAGACTCAATATGAAGTGAATAATTTTTGTAGAGTAACTTTGCTCTCAAAGTTGAATTCTTCTCCTCTTCTCCACAACTTGGATATGAGCCATTTATATCCTGAAAATGAAACCGAAGGGTCGAGTCAAAGAAATTACAATATATAGAAGGTCAAGGATCATGGATCCCATGACGTGAGATGGAAACTCGACACAATTTTTTAATTTTGAGCACAAAGCCCAATGTACGCGCGCTGTAATGGTGCAACCTATGTATACACATGATGTATAGATTTTAGGGGGCGTATATGTGGAAAAATATAATTTTTATCTCTGGGAACTGCAAAAGGGGACTTCAAGTCTGCATAGGGAAATGGAAAAGGCCTTTTGAGCAAGTTTCATGGGGTGAGGAAAATCTTGCTATAATAGGGGTCGAGACTCATAAACAACATGAATTTTCCACATATATGGTTTTCCCAAAACAACATCACATACATCAAGAGGGGAAACAACACATACTATTTCATCCTTGAAGGGTTGGATGCCATAGGACAAGAAACATTCCTGGATGACGTGGATATCTTGTCCATCACGAAGCCACATGATGCTGTATGGCCATGAGTGTGGTGTTATAGACAACCCAAACTATTTGACGACCTCAAATGAGATGAGGATATTATAGCTTCCACTATCAACAATGAAATGCAACGAGGTCCCCTTCACCCACATCTGTGAATGGAAGAGGCGCTCCCCCTCTTCAGGATCTGTTGGTTCTTCTGGTTGAATTATTGTAGTCGCAATAGTAGAAGTGGGTCTCGTCAATGGTCTGTCTTTTTTCATTATTTTCTGTATCATATTTCGAATCAGGGTTCGGCTCCTTGTATTTTATCTCGAACACCAATGACTATTTTGAACAACATTCATCGGTGTTGTGCCAGGGGATTTTGTGGAAGTCACACCACTTCCTAGTGTCATTCTTCATCTTTCCCTTACCCTTTGTTTCCTATTTCTTGGACTAGTTTTCAGGAGGTTATTGGTTAGGGCCATCTTTATCTTTCATTTTTTGTTGTGGATTTGCAGACCCGAACTCCCATTTTTTCTGGTGCCCAAATTTTTGTTCGATTTTGACAGCATATAGATAGGCAACTCCTAGTGATGATATGTTTAGGAAATCCATTTTTGGTTTGGATGTACCTATGCATATTCCCATGGCATTTCAGAACTATATGTTGCTCAAAGTCATTGATATCCATCTTTGTATGTACATTATGGAAATTATTTGGGTACCTATGGTACTATTTGGCCCTTCTCTTGTTGTAGTGTGGTCAATCTTATGTACTGATCTTCATAGTTATCAACATGGTAATACTTTTCCTTGAGTGCATCCAAGTATTCCTTTGTGGAAATTTCCTCCTAGTCATTTTCCCACCAATGTTTGACATGGGGGGTAGCCTTGAGGAGTGTAAAGGTGATATTTTCCCTGTCAATTTTTTTTTGAAAAAAGAAATAACATTCTAGCATATTTAACCATTTTTCTAGGGCATCCACATCTATCTGACCTTCAAATATGGGAATATCAAAGTTAACTTGTATCTTGAAGGGATAATTTCCTTCAAAGTGGTCGCTTGATGAATATGTTCATGTTTCTATCATAAGGCATTGAAGGACGTGGGAAATATTTTCCATCATTTTGTCCCTTTGTCGCGCGAGAGCTTGATCAAGCAACATGTTAATAAAATATTATCCTTTGCTATTTTTATTTTCTTCCACCATGGAGGGTTTCTTGGGCATGCGAGAGCCATTTTCCTCAAGAGAGAAAAGCTTGAGACCCAATTTTCTATACTTGGACCTCGTCAAGGACATGCACTAAAAAACAATCAAGAACAACATGCTTTGACACCACTGATCCAAATTATTTTCAGAATGAAATAAAAGCAGAGATATTACAATGAAATACACATAAATATTTATAGAAATAAATAAATACAACAATACATGATTTCTATTAATGAAATAAATGTACAGAGACTATAAAAATACAGAGTGCAAGACTCGCTAGAATGGTGGAAGCTTTATCTCTAAGAAGAGATGTGACGACTACACTCATTCCCAAGAACATGAGCACAATGAGGATGTAAATAAATTTTTACAATAAACATGAATTCCAAAACCCTAGACATCCAAAAACCTAACCCTAGGATATGAAGTGCCAAATTTTATGTGGGTCCCATTGCGGTAAGTTAGTACATCAACTTCCCGGGGCCATAACTTTTGCATACGTTATTCGTTTTAGGCATGTGATAGCCCGTTGGAAAGGTATTTTTAAGAAATACACATCATGCCATCAAAAATTGACTTCATTAATATTTTATTGTGTCAATCTCAAAAACTGTTGTTTAGGGACTCAAAATGGCCCCATAAGTACAGAAAGATGTATTGAGAGGAAAAATGCCAAAATAGGCTAGTTGGACTAGATGGGAGGCCACCAATATCCACCTGGATGTTGTGTATGGCTTCAATACATCCTCAAAAGTGAAAACCCATAATTACAGAGAAGTGTCCCCATTACAGAGAAATGTGCTGAACTAAAAACTGTCAACATGAACCGGTTGGAATTTGGAATAGGTGGGTGGCCACCAATATCCACCTGGATCAAATGGATCAGCAAGAGGGAATGTATTCCAAAAAAAAACCATTGTTTAAAGTATATTATTATTCTCTCTAGAAAATAAGAATTAAAAGCTACATGTTGGCTCTTGGCTTTGATTTTTGACAATCTATAGAAAATGGTTACATTGCACCAACAACTCCACCCATAGATACTGCAGGAAAGAAGATTTGCAATGAAAACTCAAAAATAGTTAATTTCATTCTAGGAGGATTAAAAAATCCCATATTTATGAAGGTAATCCATTATAATTAAGCTAAAAGAGATCTGAGACAAATTGGAGGTTATATATGAAGGAGATATCGGAGTCAAGGAAGCTAAACTAAAAACCTACAGAGCTCAGTTTGAAAATTTGAAGATGAAAGAAGAAGAGAACATTGTTGGATACTTTCATAGAGTACATGGGGTAGCTAATTCAATCAGAGAAAAAAGAGAAAAACTCTCGGAAAAACTCTCGGAAAAACCTGTTGTACAAAATATCCTAAGATCCTTACCTATGAGGTATGATGCCAAGATTTCCACAATTAAAGATAGACCAGAACTTGACAAACTCATAGTAGATGAGCTCCATGGAATTATTACAACATATGAGATGAGGATAGGGAAGGAAAAACCATAAAAATGAGAAAGATCCTTTAAGGAATCTAAAACAAAGAGGCAAGAGAAAAAGACAAATGAAGAGTTATCAGATATATATGATGAAGAAGTTGCCAAGTTCATGAAGAAACTCAAGAGAGGGACTGGGAAATACAAAGCAATTTTTTCTCTAATATGTTTCAACAGTGAGAAAATTGGACACTTTTCCAATAAATGTCCCTATCCTAAGCAGGAGGAAAATGATGATGAAATAACTTTCAAAGATCAGAAGAAGAAAAAAACCAAAGATAAAAGGATATTCTACAACAAGAAGAAATCTTTCTTTACCCCAGAAGATGGTAGCTCATCTAAAGAAATTGAATAAGAGGAGCTAGAGATTCAGTTTATGGCAATGAAAACTCAAGATGATAATCATTCAGAATATGAAGAAGAAGTGAACCTTGAGGAATAATTTATCTATTCAATTGAAGAACTAATAAAATCTAAAAAACAAAACAAGTTACTAAGGGAACAACTTCTAGAGTTTGAAGAAACTTAAAATCAAGAGAAAAAGAGGTTTCCAAAATCATTAGTGACTCATAACAATTGATTATTGAGTTAAATAACCAACTCCAAGAAACCAAAAGAAAATAAGAAATCTTGAATAAATAACTCAATGAAAAACAACAAACATGTAAGATATTGCAGGATGAAATAATTCAAATAAAAGGGAAACTAGAAAAATGAGACATTCAGTCTAAGTTTGAAAACAACTCAAAAATATGGAAAAACATTCTTAGCAATCAGAGATCATCAACGGATAAGACAGGACTCAGATATGATCCCTCTACAGAACAAAATAATTACAAGCATCTAATTAACTATGCAAATTATCTTTAAAAACCCATAAGAAGAGAAGAAAATAAGAAACAGATAATACCATTGAAAATTGTCCCAAATAAACAAAAATTTGCACTCCCTCATAAATAAAAACATGACATGAAGAATATAATCATCATAAGGAATCCCTCTACCAAAAATCAATATATCTTCTTTGGATATCATCTACTGGGAGTGTAGGGGGGTTACCTCCCTTACGAGGTCTAGGGGGGCTATCCCCTCGGCTGGGGAGTGTAGGAAAAAGTGGGCCCCCGATGGGGGTTTGGGAACGAAGCCCCGGAAGGAAAACTTGCCTTGTAATTTCATAGTAAATCTGGATTGTTCATTATATGGTCGTAGATCTAACGGTAGAAGTTATGTTAGGGTTCTTTTCCCTAGAAGGAAACCCTCTATATGAGGGAAATGTATTTAGGCTATGTATTATTGCAAATATTGTATTTTCAGTGAGGAAATTGTGAGAGGAAAGAAGAGGAAGTTACAACGGGTGTGTTGTAGGTTGTATCCCTTCATTTGTTGGATAATAATAAAGGAAGAACCTGCCAATTTCTCTGGTGGACGTAGCCCACACTGGGTGAATAACGTATATATGTGTCTCTATTGTATTGTGTATCTTCTGTGTTTTATTTCTACATTTGTTTTATTTTATTACTCCGTGATCCTATTTTTTTACAACTTGTATCAGAGAGAAAGGTAACTCGCAGGAAAAGAGGTTTCCTTATTCGAGTGGGAGAAATTGCGGAAGATGGAAAGTTTAGGGTCAAAAAATTTAACAGCCAAAACTATTTTTCTGAGTCTTGGGAAGTAGATTCAGGGGCTTCATTTCATGCAAAACCACATAGGAAACATTTTCTAGATTATGTTCAAGGTGATTTTGGACAGGTTCATTTGGGTGATGATGCACCATGAAAAATTGTTGGAATGGGAAAGGTAACAATAAAGAAAAGAAATGGAAGCCAGTGGTTGTTTAAAGAGGTAAGACATGTTCCATATCTAAGGAAAAATCCAATTTTAATATAGCAGTTGGAAAGTGAAGGTTGTATATCCATATTTACAGATAAGGTGTGGAAGGTCACCAAAGGATCATTGGTGATAACAAAATGAGAGAAGGTAGGTACATTGTATTTATGTACTGGTAACACTGACTCTTCTATCTCTTTAGCTTCTACAAGGGTGGATACAACACTATGACATCATAGGCTTGGACACATGAGTGAGAAGGTGATGAAAATACTTCACAAAAGAATTTTTTATTTTTTTCCATATCTTAAACAAATTGATTTGGATTTCTGTGAGCATTGTTTTTATGGAAAACAAAAGAGAGTAAGATTTCTCAGATTTAGAAAAGAAAAGAAGAGTGAAAGGTTAGAGATTGTGCATACATATGTATGGGTACCATCTCAGGTATTATATCTTGGTATATCTCGTTATTATGTTACTTTTATTGATGATGAAACTATAAAAACTTGGGTTTATTGCATTTGACAAAAATACGATGTTTTTGATACTTTTAAGAAATGGAAAGATTTGGTTGAGAATGAGATAGAAAAAAGGTTTAAGTGTCTCATATAAGATAATGGAGGTGAATATTTCAGCAAGGAGTTTGATGATTACTGTTCATACCATGGGATTCGTAGAGAGAAGATAGTTCCAGGAACACCACAAGAAAATGGTGTGTCAGAAAGGATGAAGAAGACCATCATGGAGCATGCAAGGAGTATGGGATTGCATGTTGGTCTGCCCTTACAATTATGGGAAAATTTTGTAGATAATGTTGTTTCCTTAATAAACAGAGGACCTTCAAGC
Organism: Picea sitchensis; assembly: GCA_010110895.2. Classification (NCBI taxonomy): domain Eukaryota; kingdom Viridiplantae; phylum Streptophyta; class Pinopsida; order Pinales; family Pinaceae; genus Picea; species Picea sitchensis. Next base: position 54,860 of record SNQJ01S0013666.1, on the reverse strand, counting down.
TCTTTGGATGGTGGAATTCCAGAGGAGTCATGGACAAGTAAAAAGATAAACTATTCTTTTGTGTAGAAATTGTTGGAAGAAATTGTCAAAAACACTGTGGTTCTTCCGATGACAAACTATCAAAAACACTGTGGTTCTTCCGACAATTTCTACACAAATCTCTCACCACAGAAACCTAAATGATCAAACTATTCTTTTTTGAAGACTTTCAGTTGTGAAGAATTTGTCCATATTGATAAAGAAAATAGACCATGTAATATCCTCAAATATTAGAATATTAAATTCTAAGTGAACTTGGAAATAAATTTCCGTTTTTGGAAAATTCGGATTTGGAAAATCCGAATTTGGAATTTTTATTGTTGTAATTAATAATTTGATGACTGCTGGGAAAAGATTTGACTAGCCCAACTAACCTCTTTTATTTTGACACATATGAAAGACAAAATTTTAATAAATTAAATTCTAGAAGACAAATGGAACAACCATGTTGAAAATTGTTGACCATGACTCCATGAGTGGGGAACAAGTTTGAGTTACCTCAAGGATGGTTTTTACAAGTGGAAAATGTGGAATTTGACCACTAGTGTTACGAGGAAAATATCTCTCTATGGATAGGGTAAACCACAACAGACAGAAATGACTGTAGAAATCAACTCTCTTCTCAAGTATGATATGAAAACAAATATACTAGCAAGACAAGATAAAGGTCCTACCACATCCAGATGTTCGATGAAGTCCATCATTGAGCACTTGGCCCAAAGAACTATACCTACAACTAGTCATCAACAACCAAACAAAGAAAGCATATGGTGATATTATATGACGTTAACACATTCAACAACATAATCCATTAATAAAGATGACAAATATGCCCATGGAATAATAATTCAAATATTTTCAAGATATCAATTGCACGGGAAAAGAGTATTTCTATTAATATATGATCAACAGAAGTGAAAATGTTACGGATTTCTGTGTCATCACGGTTCATAACTGAGAAACTAAGTTCCTTCCAGTTGGGCCTCCACCACTTCAATCCTCCACCAAAGGCAAGCTCATAATAGAGAAGCAATGAGGCTCTCAATCAATAGGGGAAGAGCTTGGGGGCCGAACACTATGTTCAGACTTAAAGGACAAAGGGATGCAGACTCAATATGAAGTAAATAATTTCTCCAGAGTAACTTTGCTCTCAAAGTTGAATTTTTTCTCTTCTTTCCATAGCTCAGTATTGGCCCATTTATAGCCTTCAAAATGGAACTGAAAGCCGAGTCAGAACGTTTCTAGTATATGGAAGGCAAAGGATCATAGATCTCTTGTCGTGACATGGAAACCATACATTAATTTTCATTTTCTGGCACAAATCCTGATGTACACGGGCTGTAGTAGAGAAGCTTGTGTATACACATGCTGTATAGTAGGCAAGATGCATAAATGTGGAAAAATATGTATTTTTAGCTCTGGATTTTACAAACAGGGATGACAAGTCTGCATAGGGAAATGGAAAAAGTCCCTCTGTGCAAGATTGCATAGGGTGAGGAAAATCTTTCTATAACATATTCCCCCTAATGTATGAGGTTAGAGGAGTATCTGCGATGGCCGAAACAAATTATAAACAAACCATAAGTGGAGTGATGGGGAACTAGCTAGAAGAACTAGTTGCTCATTACATTTTTTACTGACTTTGCATACATGGCTACCAATAGAATTACACTGCAGATCCATGTGAAAATATACCAAACAACTGTCCATGGCCATGAATAGGAAAATATAAGTGCGGTTACATGCCAAAAATTGTCATAGTCACGAACAAGGCCCAATAGAACCAGTCTCTAAACCAATCTAAAGATATCGATATACAATGGAGTAAAATCTGATCTCCCATGACCACTGAAGTCATATAGGTACTGGTTCAATGAAAAGGAAGCAACAACTCAGGAAAGTTGCGACCACATACTGATGTCTTCAATTCTTCTACACAATCCACCAAGGGTGCAAGTATACATTATGTGAATAAAGGAGTTTAGGTCGAACACAATGAGACATCGTTTGATTACCAGTCATTGAGGTATGCCGTTAAAAAACGTAAGACAATCTATCGATAATGAAAGTAGGTATCAATGCACCAAGTACATTCTTACAAGTGTGAATAAAGGAGTCAGTGTCGAACACCTGAAGAATCCATCGATCAGGAAACATTGATGTATTCCCAACTGTCGATGGTGAGAAAACCTTCCACTAATGACTACAAGCCTCAAGGTACTCATAAGACTCTAGGTCCCATTTCCAAAATAAATGATCTGAAGTCGATGGAAGGAGACCCATTCAAAGGAGAGCATTAAGGCATCTCTCATCAGTCATCATGAGGAACAAAGTAGGAGCTTCGTGATTTCGAGGAAATCGAAAGAATAACATGTTCACGAACCAATGACCCTGTGCATCTTTTGTGTGTTCCAAGTGCAAGCGGTACATGAAAAAGACCCTATGAATAACGACTAATGATGAAAACTACTAACAAAGGCAAGGAAACCACCAATAAGGATAACGACATCCAAGATACTGCAAAAAGCTGAATGTGTGAATAGATGTCTTGTCGTCGAACACAAGGGAAACCACCCATTCAATGACCAATGATGAAGCGCCAACTGCTGGGTTCAAGGTTACCTACCAATGATGAAAGTAGGACTAGGGTGAATGATAGGACTACAATATCATGTGATTCTGAGACAAACTGAGGGTATGGCCAACATGCAAAGTCAAGAGTTTTGAGAAGTGGCTGACACAAGTTGATAGATTTCCTTTGAACAAGAGCATGAGACGTATGGAAGAATTCAGCAGCATAGACTTAATGATGAATCCATGAGATGCAGGAGGCATCAATGAAATTCTCTATAGGGACTGGAAGAATAACCGATTGGTAGAGAAGACTCTATAACGAGTTCATCTTCCTAAGGCCATGCTAATCCCAAAATTATGATGATGAATGGACTCAAATAACTTTGTGCTCTATTCAAAGGCGACAAGACTATTGCTAATATAAGATAATACTCCCTTCCCACCCATATGTTTTTGTTTTTTCATAACAAATGAATTCTATGATACAGAGGATGAAATGAGTGTCGCAAGTAAGAAAAGCTAGTTCCAACAGTGGAACATACCTATTCTCAATGCAAGGATATGCATGCAGGAGATGGAAAATTGGGGGAATGTTCCCTCCTAGGTATATGGTGTCAAATTGCGAAGGATATAAACAAGGCTCTTCTTGGTTGAGGATGAAAAAATTGCTGAGGCAAACAGTTTATAACGCAAAGTGAGAATCGACTATAGGCTCAATACTGCAAGCAAGGGCATGAGATGCAATCACAACTTAACACCCAAAAAATGTCCTTTTTTATGTCATTTAGTCTACTTGGTGTGAAAAAGGGATAATCTTGTGCTAATTAGAGGCCCTTTCAAATCCAATTTACGAGTGTGAAAGAGACAAGTTTTGTTGGCACAGGGGTAGACCCATGGTTCAACGCTCAAGAGTGCACCAACAAATCCCTAACTATCGACCCTTTCGGAAACATCTGTGAAGAAGATGAAGTCTCACCCGAGGTAGAGGCAGGGGTGGTTGCAAGACTCAGGTGTCTGCAACCTTAGTTGGGACATAGATCTGTGATTCTCTTTCCTAAAACGCACTTAGCATCAATTATTCCTTAATATACGTTCATTAATCAACTTCACAGAAGGAACAGAGAATCACAGTGAATACTTATACTATGTACTTATCCACATAAAGATAGGTTAGATTCAACAGATCAAGCACTGAGCATATCATATATCAGATCTAATGTTCATTTATTCTTCAACAACACAAAGCATACTAGATCTACTTAACCACATCAAGAACTTAGCCAAGAAAGAGATAAATACATAAGAGTGAAGAAAAAAACACCACACACACAGTTACCGTGGTTCACCCCCACCCTGGGGCTACGTCCACAAAGTCTTATTTATATTATCTTGGTCAAGCAGTTAAAACACAGAGCTTAATGATCTTTACTTCGCACAGAACAAAATATCTGCGCAGCTCGCTAGATCCTTCTTCCTTGCTCTTCATCACAAGAATACAACCAACTGCACTTAACTTTCCGATCCCATGCACAGAGCACTCTAAGATACATCCGATCACATAGATCCAAATACTAGCACTACGCTTCCATTCATACATCACACAGATGTACTATATTACTATCTCTCTCTATCTTACTATCTATATTGCTTATTTATAGATTACAAAATGGGCCTTGTTATCGCACGGTTTGTAGGAAAGGTCTAATGAGCTTGAGTCAGGGCTTGGAACCGGCGTAACAGGAGCTTCCCCACCCACTGTCACCTCGATGGGGGGCTCTTTCTATTTAGGAGGGCTTCAGATCGAGGGAGGCGTCCTAAAGAACAATCTAGGTTTAATGAAAGGTTGAAGGGTAATGGACCAAGTCAAAAGACTTCCCTTTCATGGTGCTGCCCAAAGAGAGATAGTCAAGGGGAAATATCAGTGAAGATGCACCTGTTTGGGAGACAAGACAAATACAACTAGAATATGTGCTTGCGATGGGTTAGTACTTCAAGATGATATATTATTATCTTTATTTGTATCATATAATAGCATAACAAATGTATATATGCTAATATTAATAAAGTCAATGATGGCCCTATCAAAGTCAAAGGTTGTATCACTTCATAACAAATGCATGTAAAGAGACAAAGCATTCAATGTTTCAAAATTGAACTGTATATCCTTATATCATTAATGCATTAGATATATCAAATCAGCTCACATATATTAAGTTAACGTCATATATATTGTTTCTACAATGATGATGACATCAAGCTTAAATTAAGTCAAAATTAAGACAAAGATTAGAGCGTTTTCTCAACAAGCTTGTAAAATGCAATCAATGCCTCAATGCCTATCAAAGGAGTGAGAAGTCATAATGTTGCATGCTATACAAGGGGCTTAAAAGGTGTGGCGTCACCTCTATAGGTTTGCTGCCGTCCACTATGACGTGAGCCCTATCAACAAGTCAATTTGAAAGGAGAAGAGCACAACGTTTCACCAATCAATTTTATAAATGTAATTAAAAGCTCAAAACCAATCAAAGGAGGGTGACAAAAGTCAAAGCGTTAAGGTCTAAGCAAGAGATTTAACAAGGTATGGCGTCACCTCTATATAAGTTTTGTTATTCTGCAGGTTAGCTAATGAGGAGAGATATTTTGATAAAATCAACCAGCAAAAAGGTAAAAAAAAATCCACGGCTATGAAGAGATAAAAAAGGTCGCACCTTTCTATCCAAAAGTTAAAATAAGACTAAGCGTTGCTCGGCTTAAGGTTAGTCTTAGAACTAACTAGGGTTAGGCGCTAGAGTTAGTTAAGTTTTCAATTTAAATTAGTTTGAAGGAGTTTAAAAGGCATAACAAGCTAAAATCATTCATGAACTAGTGCCTTGGGTTAATGATCAGCAGGTGAGACTAATGGTTTAGGAAGGACTCAAACTTAAAGACAAAAGAGCTAGGGTTTGATGGTGTTTTTCTGTAGAGCCGCAACCCTAAACCCTGAAAAGATTCACCTAGGTGTAGCTAAAGCTAGGCCTAGAACTTTCACTTCTCTCTTTAAGACTTTCTTAGCAAGCGGCTGGCAAAGCATAAATATATGGCTGAAAAGTGTTGCTGGCAAGGCTTTTCAAACCCTAGAAGTAAACCTAGGTGTAAATTCAATTGGGCCTAGGGGCGCCTTCTTTCTTCAATTTATACTCAAAACTAGCTCAAGACAGAGATGGCTAGTGTAGCTATGGCTAGGCTAAACCTTCTCAAATCAAATGGATTAAAGCTTTACTCATGGGGACATAGATCCTCAACCTACTTGTGTGTAGGCTCCCTAGGAGTTTCAAGGATCAAGTAAATAACAACAAGATAACAATTAATGGAAATGTTAAACAACAACCATTCATCCAAGAGAGTTTTGATGAAAACACTTACAAGATCATGAAGAAAACCAATCCACACCTAGTTGTAAGCCTTCCAATGAGTAATAGCGCCACTTTGCCAAAAAAATAACTCCTACAAGAAGTTAAGCAACTCCAAGAGCCAATAAACCAAGAACAAGAGCTAAAGATGACCTCTCAAGTAGAGAGCAAGTTATGTTATGATAAAATGAGGAGAAGCGTCCTCTATTTATATGATACTTTGACCTTTAATTTACAAATAGGTCAATAAAACAACCGACATGCCTGACATTACAATATCTTAATCATTTGTCACTTTTACATGCTAAAATGCCCAAAAAAAAGCTAATAATGGAGACGTCAGCCCCCCCTATAGGGGAGACGTTGGCAATTTCAGGGCATAATCAACATCAAAGGAGCAAAACATTGGACCCTCTAGGGCTTCTCCAAGCTACCACACACGCCAAATGACCCCAGCACACTGACACACGCTCCAGAAAACGTCCAACTAGCCATGGTGATGTCCTGTCCATCAAGATCCACGTCCCACCTACAAAGGGTTGATCCCCATAGGCCATGGTCTATGCCAAAACGTCCCGATGAGAGCGTCCTTCTTCTTCTCTGTGCATGGGCTGCTCACAAAGCGTCTTGCCTCTACCATCCCAATGTCCATCTAATGGGCTCTTCAACCCCATGGAGGTCGAACTAATCATCTCCCCATGTGCACGATCCTCTGGTGCACATCCGCTTGGGCATGGTCTGCATCAAAGACTTCATCCTCGAGGGGCTCCTCGATCCCTAGACATCATATGAAATGTAAAATCACATTTCATCATTAAAAATTATCAAATATATGCATAACATCCTAACAAATCTTCTAAGACCTCAAAGATATTACCTGAGACCACTATACAAAGCTAAGGAAATCAAAAGAGGGCAACCTATTGGGCTAATACCCACAAGAAATGGAAAGAAGTTTCCTCAAGGGTTATTCAAACCATGTATAATGATGTGATGTGGTTTTAGGGATGTCTAGTCTATAGTCGGAGACCTAGGATAGTGTAAATGCGTAGATTGCCTTTGTAGGGCAGTTGTACCCGTGGATGCATTTTTTCTCCAAGCCCTTATTGCCTTATCTTTCTTTGTTGCATTTTTACTACAAGCCTTGGCAAAGGATGCTTGCCTTGGCTTGAGTGGCGGAAGTGGCGTTACCCACTAGTATCTTAGCGGAAATGAGAAGGTAGCTCGTGATGAGACCCTTTCCTTTGGCCATGCAATAAGGTCAGCACTTTTGCTTTGAGAGTGACGGATGGTGGCAATGTCAGCGCCGCTAAATACCTATGAACATAATGGGCATTCGTGAGACCTCCCATCCTCTTGGTTGGAGCTTGCATTTGTTGTTATCATTTTTCTTAGGGTCCCTTAGTTTCTTATCAGAGGCTTTGTGCCTTCTCACGAGGATCCCTAGGCGAAGCATCTCTAGGTTTTCATTTTCCTATGGCTTTTATCTTTACCAATTTTGCTTTTTACACCTCCTGGGCCTTTAGCCCCTTCTTCCCTAGACAGATGTACCACTGGATGGTCATCCTAATGGCGAGACTAGGGGAGAAAGGATGGATGGCCGGGGTTTTAAGATGTAAGAGTGATAATATGGTGAGGGCGGACAATGGCTCGCAAACCTTTGGTGGATAAGCAAAACCCATGAATACAAACTTGCTAAGCTACCCCATCAATTTCCCCAACAATGGTCAAGAGGATAAGTGTAAGATCAGCCCGATTATAAAATTAAGAAAAGAGATCTAATGCATACATAAGAGTTATAATGATCAAATATGACACATACCATGATACCTCCGGACCAATTACCTCATGGGCAAAAGAGCCGCTTTCTGATGCAAAGCCGGGCCGGTAGTGATGGAGGCTAATGTGACCCGGGACAAGTCATTTTGAGAAAGAAGAAAAGATGGGCCCTCAAAGGGCCATGCTCAAAGAATCATCTGTTCTCGTACTCCATGTACGGGACCATGTGGGCTCAAGACATGATCTCCTAATGAATTATCCCTAGATATCGGGGATACTTCGAGGCTAAACGTGGAGTAAACCCAGCCAGGCGACATCCCTTTCCCGTTACATCAACTCAAAAACCCTAAAATAGACCCAAAAATAAGTCTTGCTTCCTTATTTTTTTCTTCGTGTTGTGCTCCTTCCTTGGAAAGATGTCACAGTCCCAAAGTAGTCAAGTATGACCAATTACTCTTCAAAACTTGGTCAAGGGCCAACGCAAGGCCCCAACCTCTTTGTGACTCATCGAGTCACTTTCGAGGTTTGACCAATTTAAGCCCGAGATGCCTCAAAAGCTTGTTCGGACCAATTACCTCATGGAGCAAGAGCCTTTTCTGATACAAGCCCAGGCCGGTAGTGATGGAGGTTGGTACTGCTGATAGGACAAGTCTGGCTGAGAAGAAGAAAAGATGGGCCCTCAAGGGCCATGCTCAAGTCAATCTGTTCTCGTACTCCATGTCTGGGATCATGTGGGCCTCAAGACATGATCTCCTAGTTATCCCTAGATATCGGGGATAACAGGCCTAAACGTGGGTAAACCCATGGGCCGACATCCCTTTCCCGTTACATCAACCCAAAAACCCTAAAATAGACCCCAAAATAGGTCTTGCTTCCTTATTTTCTTCTTCGTGTTGTGCTCCTTCCTTGGAAAGATGTCACAGTCCCAAAAGTGGTCAAGTATGACCAAGTACTCTTCAAAACTTGGTCAAGGGCCAACAAGCCCCCAACACTCACCTGTGACTCATCCCGAGTCACTCAGGTTTGACCAATTTCGCTTCGAATGCCTCAAGCTTGTCTCGAGTAGCTTCGACCTGCTGCAGTGCGACAACCTCTTGTTCAACAAATTCCTGGATTACTGTGTCATTGAGCGGTCTTTCCAGGCCCTTTTCTGTGGTGATGGCACCTTATTTGAGTTCATATCCCTAGCTTTCAAGTTTGACAAACAATTGACATGCCTTTTCTTGGAGTGGTTGTAGTCGCTGAGAAACGTCCATTACTTTACTTTGCTGCATGTGTACTTGTTGTTGGGTTGTGCGTTGCTCTACAAACCTCTTCATTATTTCGACTGGGGTCACGAACTTCAACTACGTTTGTAGCACATCTGCATGCTGCTTTGCTTCTTGGAGTTGTGCCTCCAATGTCTGCAATTATGGATTCTCTGCAAGGGTTTCATAGGTCTGGGTGCTTCTGGTGCTTAGCTGCCTACATTCCGAAGCCAAAGTTTTTAATCGGGCGACTACGCTTTGAGTAGTGGCCTCTCTTAGATATTTTATCTCTTGGGGTGTCTTAGGCACTGTGTGGAGCTCTAGGTCTGTGATGCACTATTGAAGTTGATGAATTACTTCTTCCAGCTGGGTCACCTGTTGCAGAAGACAATCTCCCATCTTCACTTCTATGATTGTCACGGAGCGCAATGCCTTATGAACTCTTTCTTTTGTTTCAAGTTGTTCTGCTAGCAACTGGTCCTTTCTATGCTGTAACTGGGCCTTTTCCTCCTCCAATTTCACTTGTAAGTCAAGTTTCTCATGTGCGTCCTTTCTCTGTTGCTCTTCATGTGTGCTCTGTGCTTGTGCCAAAGATTGGGTGGCTTTTTCTATGTCTTCTTGAGATCGTCGAAAGCGAGCTTCGACTTTCTCGGTGATCTGGCCTAACTGTGTGGGCTCATTTCCTGTTTCTAATATTTCCATTTCTATCGGCATCGTAGGAACTACTTGGCTGGACTGAAGTGCTTTCTACACTTCTTTAAATTCACCCATGATCCAGCGGAATAGCTCCTCCTACTTTTCTTATTGCTTTTCCACGAACTCTAATGAAACATCATTAAATGCGGAAATTAGGAAGTCAAAATCATCCGGGGTAAGCATAGGATTAAGCATGGTCTGGGTGGCCTTAGTTTTCTTTCTGGATGAGGGCCTCGATGGGGTAGTCTTCCTTTTCTTGAAGGGATCTACGTCATCCCTAGGCGGGGTAACCTCGCCTTTTCTCTGTTCAACTTCTGTGCCCCCTATTTCTTCCTCATCACCTCCCTTCGTAGGTGATAGCGAAGCAGTCTTTGTGGATGTGTTGTGGATATCTTGAACTTCCACATCCTTCTTAGGATTGCGTGGTCCTAGTGTATCTGACATAGCTTCAGGGCTATCTACGTCGGACATCTCTGCGGGATTTGCTGCAACAAGGAGGTTTTCCAACCATTCATTGGTAATCTCCTCTAGGTCATGTTCTGTCAGCTTGTAATATGACTGGAGTTGTTTTTTTTTCTCCTCTACACAGGTCGTGATGTAGGTGAAGTGAAAATCTGTGCTGAATTTCATCAAAGGTCGAAACCTATGAAGAGTGTTGGGTGTAATGCATGGTGTAGACTGAATGGAATTCTTCAACTGAGTGTAGTAAGCATGGAAGACAACATTAGACTGCCACTGTTTGTTCATGTCGCTGGAGTACCACAGCATACAGAACTTCGTGGCCAGAGGTTCAAAGGGTTAGATCCCCAAAAACGTGTCTCCCTCGGGTAGTTCCCATGCGATGAAGACAATGAGTATGAGTAACTAGCTAAAGTGGAACTCATACCCTTGGTCCTTTGCTTGTCTACAATCAAGCTCTAGCTAATTTATGAGGTATTTCGCCTAGTTCATTTGTAGTCCCTTCACGCACTTCTTTGCGAGGTCAACTACAAATCCATTCTAGTGCTATCCAACAGTCTAGTGGTAACCCATAACTTCTTTTCGATCCGTTCGGAGCAGTGGTCGGACGGGTATATCGGTTCCAACGACTATATTGCTTCGTCATGGCGAAGTACTCTATGTTGTTGTTCTGATATCTCAATGAAGCTCCAATTCTGTAATTCTTCTTGTTGTGAAGTGTCCTCTAGAATATTTTTTAACCTTATAGTATTATCCCTCTTCTTTCTTAACTCCCTAGCCTTCTTCCCAGTGAGTTTCATCTCAGTAATTCTTTTACCGTTCTGATGTGTATCTTCTGTGGTCTTAGTTACTTCACGTTGTGGAAAATATTTCTTATGGTTATTTGATAATACCTTTTCTGTATCAAAAATAGGTAACTTGATCTTCTGCAGATCCTCAATTGTTCTCTTAGCTTCGATAGTGGAGGTACTAATATTAAATATCTGCGATCTGGTCTTATGCTCTTCAATCAAGTGCATGATCCTTCTAGTCATAAAGTCTTTTAACTCTTGCTTCTTCTGTTCCAAAGCTTTTTCTTATTCTCTTCGTCTGGCCTGTTCTCTATCAATCCAGGGTTTTCCTATGAGCATGGTAAATGGGGTGGTGTCTTCAACAAATTTAATGATATCAAAGTCTTCCTCTGTTGAAGTTCCATTGACAGTCATAGGTATCTGGGCGAGCCTTCCACATAGGGTTACTAGCTTTCCTCTAATGAAACTTGTTCCTCCTAAGGAAGGAATCATGGAAGGCTTTCCTATAGCCTCCCAAGTTCTTTCTGGCATAATGTTCACTTGCGCTTCTTCATCAAGAGTACAGTCAATGTCAAAGTCCCCTATTCTTGCTTCAATTTTCTCCTTTTCTTTGAAGATATCTAATAGTCTAACATGTTAGTGGTCATTCAAGGTATATTTCATCTGTAGCAATATATTTTCTAATTCTTTCTGTGTTTTTGCTATAATCTTGGTCTCTTGATCTCCCTCAGGGTTGGCTTGTTCCATATTCAGCTTCTCAATCCTAGCAATCATTCTAGGGAAATCCAATACTTCATGGTCTATAGCCTTACAACAGAGGCAACTAAGTCTTCTCCCAGGGAATTCTCTAATTAGATGTCCTGGTCTTCTGTATCTATAACAGAGGGTTAGTCCTCTCTTTCATTTAAATGTTCCCCAACTTCTTCTATACTGCGCACCAGGTTCATGGTAGCTAGCCCGCAAAAAACTCTTTCTGGGATCCTGCATCCACTTGTTAGTACAAACATTCTTTCTATGCATACGTATAACATATCTATCACTATACTTATTAGATCTATTCATATCAAACTTTCTTTCATCTATTAACGCCCTAGTTTTGAATCTAGGACAAAATCTATCAAACATACTTAAATCCATGCTTTAGAAACAAAAATTTCCACTTATCTTACTTCTATAGAGCACAAAGCTTCCAGATCTAAGACTTTTAACTATTCTTACCTTTATCAAAGCACAAAGCTTACAGATCTTACCTTTTTCTTGCATATATGACCTCTTTCTTTCATAATTTTCCACTTTTACTTTTCTTAGAGCACAGAGTGTTCAGATCTCGCTTCTTTTCTTCGGATCTAATCTTCTTTTCTCCAGATCTGACCTTATTCTTGGCACAAAGCTTCACAGGTTGAGTAAAAATCTACGCACTAGGGAAACAGATCTATGCATAGAGCTTTCTTTTGCACAAAATTTCTTCTTCCTTAGTTCCCAAAAATCACAGTTTCAGGTCCCAACAACGGAACCATTTGTTGGCACAGGGGTAGACCCAGTGTTCAATGCTCAAGAGCACACCAACAAAGCCCTAACTACCGACCCTTTTGGAAACACCTGTGAAGTAGATGAAGTCTCACCCGAGGTAGAGACAGGGGTGGTTGCAAAACTCAGGTGTCTGCAACCTTAGCTGGGACACAGATCTATGATTATCTTTCCTACAATGCACTTAGCATCAATTATTACTTAATATACATTCATTAATCAACTTCGCAGAAGGCACAGAGAATCGTAGTGAATACTTATACTAAGTACTTATCCACAGAAAGATAGGTTAGATTCAACAGATCAAGCACTGATCATCTCATATATTAGATATAATGTTCATTCATTCTTCAACAGCACAAAGCATACTAGATCTACTTAACCACATCAAGAACTTAGCTAAGAAAGAGATAAACACATAAGAGCGAAGCACAAAACACCATACACACAGTTACTGCGGTTTACCCCCACCCTGGGGCTATGTCCACAAAGTCTTCTTTATATTATCTTGGTCAAGCAGTTACAACACAGAGCTTAATGATCCTTACTTTGCACACGACAGAAGATCTGCACAACTCACTAGATCCTTCTTCCTTGCTCTTCAACACAAGACTACAACCAACTGCACGTAGCTTTCCGATCCCATGCACAGAGCACTCTAAGATAGATCCGATCACACAGATCAAAATACTAGCACTAAGCTTCCATTCATACATCACACAGATGTACTATATTACTATCTCTATCTATCTTACTATCTATATTTCCTATTTATAGATTACAAAATGGTCCTAAATGTGGGTAAACCCATGGGCCGACATCCCTTTCCCATTACATCAACCCAAACACCCTAAAATAGACCCCAAAATAGGTCTTGCTTCCTTATTTTCTTCTTCGTGTTGTGCTCCTTCCTTGGCAAGCTGTCACAGTCCCAAAAGTGGTCAAGTATGACCAAGTACTCTTCAAAACTTGATCAAGGGCCAACAAGTTTACTGAACAAAATTTTCTCTTTTTGAAGACGAGTTGGAAAAGAGATTAAATTAAACTCAGTTGGGATTCCTCTATATAAAAGACATCATGTTTATGAGTGAGAAATGAGGCTCAGCATAAAGTCATGTACTAGCTATAAGGGACTCCTGATCCTAGGAAAAATCTCTACATGGGCACCAAATGCAGTAGAAGATTTGACTAGGGCACCCATGTTTGGTAAGTCTCTACCACTCGATAATGACACTACTTATAGAAGATGGAAGGCTTTGTGTCGCAACAAGTGGGTTCGTACCTAAGGCATAAAAAGTGATAGTTATAGGATAATGCGAAAAATCATAATTGAATGGATACCTATCCTATATGTTGGGTGGTGAAAATACCTGCCCATGGTGATGAACGACCAACATAACGTTGAAATCTGCAAGAATCCCTGGTGAAAACTTAAAAAACCCAACTCAATCCACTTATGTATTAGTCCATTAGGCGAAAAAATAACTCAAAACTATAGAAAGTGGGTAAAAAATGTTATAAATAGTATCAAAAGCCCAAAATTACTATGTCAATTTGAGTTTTTACCCAAATAGTGAAAATTGGACCAAAATACCTCCGCGATTCAACAGGTGATTGTGGGAGTGTCAGGAAATGAAATAAAAAACCGTATGGACCAGGTAATTCCTCTTCCCCTCCTCTTCATTTCTAGTGGATTAAATTTTTAAATTAGGTTCCAAATTTTGAGAAATTTAGGGCGTAAATTGTGTAATTTAGTGTACGCAGGTTGTCCCTTATTGAGTCGCATATACAATGGGTTATACACGCATGTGGAAACTATAGGGCGCATATACCCAGCCCTATACATGACTGTAAGTGAAGAAAATCATGTACACACATATAATCAATGATTTCTATGGTTTTTAACTCAAATTTTGACTTTTCTCTGGCAGGATGGTGCTTGAATGGGGGGAAAGATAACATGAGGAGGTCAATGCTACCGTGGAAAGATATATGGGTGCCCAAATGGCCTTAAAGAGATGTGCCTTATATAAATTTTGGGCACTCAAAGGGATGAGGGCCCAGGTGAGGTTGCTTGAAATGATTGTGGGTTACTTGGACCCTGACAGTGAAAGCTTCAATCTTGATGGAAAACCATTCAGAATTGAAGTAGAGGATATCTACTTTTTGACAGGACTATCACGCCGGGGTGAGGTCGTAAAACTCAAATCATGGGGAGCAGGGAGCATAATGAAAATAGAGGAGTGCATAGACACCCACTATATAGTAGGGACTCCTAAGTTCGGGAGTCAACTCCCCATCTGAGCGATAAATAATATCAACCTCAAGATTATCGTCCTCGTATTGACCAAGATCACAGGTTCAGATTCTTTGCACCAGGCATCGAGTCCACTCATGTTCTATGCAGTAGAGTGTTTGAGACCCACAATATATGACTGGTGTACCTCACTACTGGAAGATATGAAGAGCCAGTTGACAGAGTGCAAACAGGGGGGTAAGAGGAATTTTCAACTTACCTCTATCTTATGCAGTTTCTTCTTCGAGCGAGTTCCAGGTTTGGGACCTAGAGTCAAGATTCTTCTGAGAGGACCTTGCGATCCAGCCATTGCATGATGGACCGAGGTAATGAGATGGAAGGGGGGAGGTAGGGTGCCCATACCCTACAATGAGGGGATCTAAACATGCCACTCCCACCAGGGACAACCTTTGGGGACATAGGTATGTCAAATGTTTTTAAATATTTCATTTTTTTGTATTTTTTTATAGTATAAATAAAATATTTTTGGATGATGCTTAAGTAATAAGTAGACACTTGTGTAAACCAGACATGGGTCCACGACAATTGTAATGGATTCCTTGACATCGACAGAGGAACCAGGGAGACGAGGCGGTGGGAGGAGTTTTGGCATGTTTATAGGCAGGTGTGCTTGTCATTGATGGAAAGATCAGAGTATGCAACGATGGAAAAACAAGGACAAGGTAAGCTCAGAAGAGAAAGTGCAGAGGTGCACGCAGAGTACAAGAGGGTGCTTGTTCATTTGATGGAAAACAGGTGGGCAAGGAATATTAGCAAGATAGGGATAATGGCATGGAAAGATCAGAAGCATAAACTCCATTTTGGAGTTTTGGATACCGGGCATTGGAGGAGTCAAGGAAGCAACTCACAACAATAATGTCGAAACGGCGAAATGCGAAATGCCCGAATATGTTGATCCAACTCCATTTCGGAGTTTCAGATACCAGGAGATTGAGAAGTCAAGAGTCTAGACTCTTCAACACAGGAGTCTCACAGTTGTGAAATTCAGAACCTTGAAATCCTGAAACAGGCACATCTACTGGAGTTTCGGATACCAGGAGATTGAGAAGTCAAGAGTCGAGACTCTTCAACACAGGAGTCCCGAAGTCGTGAAATGAGAAATGACGAAATCCCGAAATAGGCACACCAACAAAGAGTTTCACAGACCAGGAAATACCTCCATTTCGGAGTCCCAAATACCGGGAGTTGAAGTGTCGAAACACTTCACTGCAGGAGTGCCGAAATGTCGAATCCCCGAAATACGAAATGATGAAATACCAGATCGTTGATCTAACTCCATTTTGGAGTCCCAGATACCGAGAGTTGAAGTGTCAAAACACTTCACCACAGGAATGTCGAAATTTCAAATCGCCAAAATACGAAACAACGAAATACCGGACTGTTGATCTGACTCCATTTCGGAGTTTCAGATACCGAGAGTTGAAGTGTCGAAACACTTCACCACGGGAGTGCCAAAATGTCGAAATGTCGAAATGAGAAATCACGAAAGCACTTTATGGATAAACGTCTGGTCACAACTGTGGGCATGTGAAGGAAGGATCTTGCAAGTTCCAAGGCTCCATTTTGTGATCAGGAGTTGTTAGAGTTAGAGTGACTCGCAACAAATTTGTGAAACGCGAAATTGCAAAATGCAGTTTCGAATAAGGCTGTGGTCACAACTAGTAGTCACATATGCGAAAGATGGAGGAAGGAGCTAGTGCAACCAAGCTCCATTTCGGGGAGCGCGACTTGGAGTGTCGAGACACTTGATCACACGAATGCCGAAATGGAGAAATGGAGAAATGTCTATGTAGCCGGTGGTCACCGCTGATGGTCACGTAAGTGGAAGGAGCTAGCATAGCTAGGATCCATTTCAAGGTTCACTCTATAATTGCTAGAAACCACTGATGGTTTCTGCCAGAGGACTCAAAGAGACTTGAGTGTGATTGCTAGAGGAGCTAAAGAGTCTCAAGGAATCTGCCAGTGGAATGAAGACTGGTCACAGAGGTGATTGACAGATGGAAGAGCGTTGAAGCCTGTAACTACAACGGAGAGGTTGAGCTCGACTGTAACAGAGAAGACAAAGAGTCTCGAATGCTGGAGAGGCAAAGGATTCTCGGCATAACACCCAGTGATGATGGACGCATGGGTGGAACTGCCAGAGAAGCTGAAGAGTTGCAATGATGATCAGGCAGAGCACTCGACATGGGGAGAGTATGCAGAAGCATGGCGAGATAGCATGCACAAGGTGCATAGAGACTATAAGTATGCTGAACAAAGAAGAGATGAGTGTTGTGGTTGTTGAAATTGATTTAGGCGTGAAGAAAGAGGGGTGTGCAGCAACTGAAATCCAGAGAAGAGGAATGGTGCATTGAATGGAGATGGTGCATAGAGCATAAAACACAGATTCACAGAAAGTGCAAGGATTTGTGCAGCAAGACAGTGAGATAGTAAAGGAAGGCTGAGGTGCTCTTGTAGAGAAAAATAGAAGATCAGAAAATGTAAGAAGATGCAGACAGAGAGACACTGATACAGGAGAGTAGAGCAACATAGAAGAATAGTGATAAGCCTAGTAAGCCAATGATAAATATTGTATCACTGTGATAAATTTATATATATAGAAAACTTTATATTTCAGGGTGGTAGGGAGGTTCTAGGGAGGACTGTTGTCCTCAAAGGTTCAAGTGGGTGCTTGAACACAGGGAGTTGTAGCTTCCATCTGGTTGTAGCCAGAGAAACCAGGGTGACAGGGTGATACAAAGGAGAACTGTTGTTATCTATTATACAGGTTGGTGCCTGTGTGACTGGAAGTTGGTGCTTCCATCCATTTGGTGCTGGAACACTTAGGGAGTTGGTGCTTCCTTCTAGTGGGTGATAGAGAAACATGGGGAGTTGGTGCTTCCTTCTATTTGATGCTATAGAAATCAGAGAGTTGGTGCTCTCAACAAGTAGCAGCTTGCAAAACAAATATTGTAGCCTTATTATGAGTTGGTGCTCATAAGTATGATAATGTACAGAATGTAAAGAATACTTATCATATAAAGAAGAAGAGGTTTTTACTCTTTATTGGTTTCCTCAGAAAATATTTGTCTCTGTGTATCTCATATGTGTGAATGATGCTGAATGTTCTATTGCTTGCTTCCCTGCATTATTGTGATTGTCATTGAGTGCTCTGTAAAGAATTTAAAATAAGCATAATTGTTTAAGCTCAGTAACAACTGATT
>SNQJ01S0013666.1:19565-36829 GCA_010110895.2 Picea sitchensis | reverse complement strand
AACATTATCCACAACCATATATACATTGTTCAACATACAAATTATTATATGGATACCAAAACACTACACTATCCAAAATATATGTATATCGTTTAACATACAACCTATTATATGGATATTATAACATGTTTAACTTTAGCATAGTGTAGCGAACATATACCATAAAAAATCATTAGTAAATACCTACCTAACTTGTGACATAACTCAGCAATAAAGGGGCTCGAAACCATTTTAATGGTGGTTGATAGGTCAAGTCCTGTAGGAATTTAATCTTGGTTTGGTCCATTAATGGGGAGACTTGTCTTGTACCCTCCAGACTTGACACTTAGGCGATACTGCCCAACGTGGGCTCGCCACCTCCCTTGACTTCACATGGCAATGACATAGGGTGTACCAACTGCTATCACTCCTCTTGTGAGGCCTTTGAGGTAACATTTGTTCATTGTTTTCCCCCTTTGGTCCTGTAACATAATTTTTGTCTCTGCGTTTGAATCATGACCGGTTTTGGTGAGGTTCATCTCTGGTGCGCGATGGAAAAAGGGCAATGCATACCTAGGGTTCTCTACGTGCCAAGTAAGTAAACGGTTTCATTTTTTATGACCTCTGTGAAAATTATTTCATGATGTGATATTTGTTTTATGAAAATGTAATTAGTTAGCAGACCTCGTGTTTCCTTTCTCTGTTTGAAGGTTTCTGGTTACACCCGCATGCATTTTCTACCCAGGATTTCTGTCGGGTTTAAGGTTTCGGGTTTGGAGAATTATTGTGTCTCCCTCATGTGTGATTGTTAGGCTTCTAACCTATACTCATTATGGTCCTTTCCCATCTGAACCATGGCCCGAATCATTTTAATGTTAAACCCTCTGAGTTTTTCTTTTATTTTCCATTGTAATACTATTATTCTTACCCTTTGGGACTCATCCTAAGATCCCAAGACTTGCTATGTTTCTTTCCATTATTCAAAGTAGTCTGTTGTTGACGCTTTGTAATAAATTTGGTAAATGCATTGTATATAATATAAGGCAATGCTAACCCTCTGTGGGAAATTTGTATTTTCCTTCTGTGTATATAAAATAACAATGTTAACCCTCTGTGGGGATTCATAATTTATACTCTATGTATATCAATAGCAGTATTAATCCTCTATGGGAAACTCATAATTTACACTCTATGTAAATACATGGAAATATTAACTCTTTATGGGAGAGTTTTGTATTTACCTTCTGTGTATATAAACTAAAAGTGTTAACCCTCTGTGGGGATTCGTAATTTATTCTCTATGTATATCAATAGTAATATTAACCCTCTGTGGGAATTCATAATTTACACTTTTTTTTTACATAAATAGTAACCCTCTGTGGAAATTCGTAGTCTACGCTCTGTGTATATAATTAGTAGTATTAACCCTATGTCTGTAAATTCGTAATTTACGCTCTATATAAATATATAGCAGAATTAATCCTCTACAGGAATTCGTAAATTTACGCTTTGTGTAAATATTAAGATTCCGTGGGAATGTTTTTGTATTTACTTTATGTTTATATAAATAAAAATAAAAACAAGATTTTAATCATTTGAAATGACACTTTCTTGTACCCTTTGGTTATAAAATGATTTCTCTGTCAGGAGGGATTTGGTTCTTACTGTAATGCTATTTAATTTTAGTGATTCATTGTGAACAATACACGGGTCACATATTGTGTGCCTCTTATGAATATGTGAACACACACATGATGCATATTATGCACCTCTTTAGATTTTAATGATTTAATGTGAATATACACAGGGTTCAGAGAAAATATAATATATGCTTCCTGTTTGATTAATCTATGCATAGTCCATTTCGATGCTAGTTATTTATTGTCTCCTCTCTTTGTTTTATAAGTGAAAATTCTATGCATGGATACATGAAATTAATGATGGGGCCCTTTTTTGTTTTACGAGGGTGCCCATCACTTGATTTTGGGTCCACTCCTCCTCCTCCTGGATCGTGGATAGGTCATCGCACAAGAACAAGTGGTGATCTGGTTCTTTGCCAGACTCAAGATAAGTAATTTCCTTGACTTATTCTTATTGTTTGATCTCCATATAATTAAAAGGTTAGCACAATTTACTAAACCCCCCTATTAATTCCTTTACAGGTTGCGCGAGTTGGTGAAGTCGGATGAAGGAATCATCTTACTCGAAAGGTATTCGAGTTTCATGTCCTTGTGCGCATTAACTTCAGTTATAACCAGATTATGTGTATACTTTCTTAGAGCTCCGTTTAAAATACAAGGGGTTGTGGAGTCTTTGGTCTATGGTACTCCAACTGTAATATTGCACAATTATTGAATTGAATACAATGGTTTTTTTTGCAAGATAATTGAGTTCATCACTATGTTTCTGTGGTAATAAAGGATGTATTCGAACTATTATTCTTTCTATATATTGTCTATGGTTTTGTACATATTTGAATAGTAATTCAATATATATATATAATCCAATGGTCAATAAGAACATAGCAATTGGTTCTACCATTTCTTTATGCACACACACACACACACACATAGTTAATTATATATGTATAACCATATTTAATGGCCAATAGGAACATACAATAGTTCTATTATTTATGTATGTATGAAAACACACACACACACACACACACACACACACACACACACACACATATATATATATATATATATATATACCACCATCACATTTCAAATAAACAATATATTCAGTATCATTTAACTCTAATAAGACATCATATTCCTAAAAAGTAATAATCATAACATAACATTGACAAAGAATGCAAGCCAAGATACATATTTGAAACCTGATGCTGGAATACAACTGGAATAACCAGGAATACAACTAGAATAACCATGTTCCACCCAACCATAGAACATAATATCCAATTTCACTTGTCGTGTTCACCCCCTAGCCTGACCATGAGTCCATAAGGGAAAACAGAATGATCCTCCTTAGCTACAGTCACCATCCACAGATTATAAATTCATTTGCCTCACACTAATAGTTCTCATAATAACAAATAGTTTCCTTTCACCAATATACTAAGTAGCATCCTACCTTCTCCATGTGTTGTTTTTATATTCATCTTGTGCCTAGGTCTTTCCTTCCCTCCTTGGGAAATTCGCACCTTTACAAATACCTGATGTTTAGGAGCTTCTAGTTCGTATAGCAAGATTTGCCTCACCCTATGTAATCTTGCAAAGAGGGCCTTTTTCCATTTCCCTATGTAGACTTATCATCCCTGTTTGTAAAATCAAGAGCTAAAAATACATATTTTTCCACCTGTATGCATCTTGCCTACTATACAACATGCGTATATGCATGTTGCTCCACTACATCCCGCATACGTCAGGATTTGTGCCAGAAAATGAAAATTAATGTCGGGTTTCCATGTCACAACAGCAGATCTATGATCCTTGGCCTTCCATATAATGTAAACGTTCTGAATCGACCCTTTAGCTCCATTTTGAAGGCTATAAATGGGCCAATTCCGAGCTATGGAAAGAAGAGAAAGAATTCAACTTTGAGAGAAAAGTTAATATGGAGAAATTATTTACTTCATGTTGAGTCTACATCCCTTTGTCCTTTAATTCTGAACATAATGTTCAGCCCCCAAGATCTTCCCTTATTGATTGACAACCTAATTGCTTCTCTATTATGAGCTTGACTTTGGTGGAGGATTGAAGTGGTGGAGGCCCATCTAGACGTAACTTGGTTTCTCGGTTCCAAACCTTGCCAACATAGAAGTCTGTAACATTTTCACTTCTACTAATCGTATATTAACAGAAATACTCTTTTCCCGTCCAATTGATATCTTGCAAATATTTGAATTATTATTCCATGGTCGTATTTTTCATGTTTATTAATGGATTATGTTATTGAATGTGTTAACATCATATAATATCACCATGTGCTTTCTTTTCTTGGTTTTTGAGGACTAGTTGCAGGTATAATGCTTTGGGTCAAGTGCTCAATGGTGGACTTCATCGAACGTCTGGACGAGGTAGGCCTTTTATCTTGTCTTGCTAGGATATTTGTTTTCATATCATACTTGAGGAGAGATTTGATTTCTACAGTCATTTTTGTCTGTTCTGGTTTACCCTAGCCATAGAAAGAGATTTTCCTCATAACAGAATCGGTGACCATACAGTGGATTGGGTCGTCATCCTTAGGGTTTGGAGTACTTTTCTCCTTATATTTCTCTCATTCCTATTGTGTTTCTTATCGTATCATTCCTTGACAACCTCTGCTCACTTTGGTTCTGATTTTTCAGCCTTCTCCCTTGCCTGGCCTTGTTTTTTGAAACATATACGCACTTTTTGGCCTGACAGTCGCTTACATATGTAGGTTGTCCCTCTGCAAGATGCGTATATATGCCCTGTTTCCTTGAACATTCACGTACATCATTTTTCCTTGCTTGTTTTTTGGGTCTGGTGGTTGTTGGGTGGGATTTGATGTTTGTTGAGTCTTCTTGGGTCTCTGTAGTGCCTGTTAAGTGCCTGTGGTATGACAAGAAACTTGTCTTTGGTTGAATGTTTGGGCAGAGTCTTTCTTGTCATCTTTTCATTTTGATTGTCCTTGTACATTAGGTTGGGTGTTTTGTTGCTTGGTATCCTGGTTGAGTTATCTCTTTCTATACAGAGTAGAGTTTTATATATCAAGTTGTTTTTCAGTCCATGCATTTTCATTTTTTATTATATTGAAAATACAAAAATATTAGGCATTTTGCATTGCTTGGAATTTTGGTCTTTTGATTCCTTGTCATTAGCTTAGTGCATGTAATGAAAGATTGCATTATTACTTCAAAATTGCATATTTGAAATTGAAAATTGCATTTGTTTTTGGAAGCATATCATTCATTGAAGGTTAAAGTTAGGACTTTGCATTTTATTCATATTTACTTTTCTTGCAGAGTCATAACATCATGAGTTTCACTACCATACATTTTTGAGTAATCACGACTAGTAAAATTAATGCTATAATTTAAAATTGATTAGTCACGATTTTATTTTCTAGGATACACAAACTAGCTTAGGATTTAGTTCCTTGGAATAGGATTTTGTGAGTAAACTTCTCCAAGGAAATTAAATCAACATATGTGTCTAAGAAATGGAGTGGATAAATCCATTGTATAATTGATAAGATTGGGAAGCTCTGCTCACACCAGAGTTAATCAGGAGGTCACACGAGGTTGGTTGAAGGGATATCCCCCCAATAACTTCTTAGTATAAGAGATATTTCTGGGGATCTATTCGTATCTCGAGATCTTTATAGTGCCTTTACCTCTATGAGAGGTGGTTCTTTCAAGGTGTTGGGCTTTGCTACCCTTCCGATACGGTGGACCTAACTTATGACTACTCGTATGTGCATCAATTATACAATGGTTTATTAGTTTCTTGAATTAGGTGCCCCATAGGTTACTTGCAGGGGTTATTCTGTAGGTACCCTGGGTCACATAAGGGTTGAACAACACACAACCTTTATGGAGTATTACCTCTCCGGGGGGATCTGACCGACTGGTTGTTAATCCCACGAGGGACCTTATAACTGATTACGTTACCTCTGATATTTAGCAAGGATTCTCAAGGCCCTTCTGGGCAAGACATACCTTCTTTAGGGAGGGATGCCACTTTCAGCCACTTTATCCCATTTTTGTGCATATTGGTCATTTGACTTTTGGTGTTCTCTTTGATTACTAGTTGGCCTTAGGATTTATTTTCTGTCTTTAGAGTATTAAATCATCGTGGAGTCGGACCAGCGTCCCCATCGATCCCGTCTCTTGTTACAGTTACCACCGGATTTCAAGTCTTTGTCTTCTAAAAGGCATAGAGTTATTAGGTGTGGTACACACACCTCCACCATTAAGACTTGTGATTCTACAAGGATGAGTATTGAACCTAGTCTTCAGAACCCTGGGAGCCCTTCAACTCCCACACCCACTATAGTTAATGGCACCCCTTCGACTCCTACAACCACAATGGTTGTAATGTCGGAGGCACCTATCATTACTATGGCTCAGCCTATAGTGACTGCTCAATCTCTTTCCTCGAACCCTTTTGGGTCTCTTGGTCACTCACTGGGCTATAATGTTCAGTCCATCCCTATGGCCTCTATTCCTTTTTCTTATGGTATGCCTAACTTTACTTCGAAGCTTTCGAATGCCATCCCAACTACTGGCCCTAATGCTAGCATTGGGCTTGGTTGCACTACACCTCCTTACACTCCATTTTCATTTGGTGGTTCTCAAATCCCTCAAATGAATCCTAATATGGGAGGTACTCCTGTTGTTAACCCCGGGTCTAATCCTCTTGCTTCTAGGTGGAAAAACCAACTTCGCTGAAAATATTCTACTCAGGTTCCATCCTATACCCCTACCTTCTTAGTGTTGATTCTGACCAATATGTTTGGCATGATGAATCCACCTCTATCCTCTGGATTCACACCCAGAGGAGGTCATTTTAAATCTCTGGGAAACCCTCAACCCGGATCCAATCAGGATGGGGGAAATTTTTATAACCCCAAGCAGAACATTCCTACTGGAATGATGCCCAACCAACCCTTTATGAATCATCCTAGAGGAGAGATTTGCAATCCTAGACAGGGCCATGGTGCCTACCAGAACACTGGATGGGTTGTAGTTCCTCAAACACAATCTTTCCATTGAGCTTGGGGTTAGATGTCACAACCTCGTCTCCCTTTTCTATCCATGCTTATTCTGCCAGACTTATCTAAGTTGATGAAAAACCCTATGAGTCATGATCCTACATGGTCCCTCGTCCCCACTAAGCTTCCTTCAAACATTCTGAAATTTGAAGGTAAAAATGGTGAGGATCCTAGTGATCATGTTACTACCTTTGACCTATGGTGTTCCTCGAATTCCATTAATGATGATTCTATTCGATTAAAATTATTTCAACACACCCTCATTGGGGTCTCTATGAAATTCTATATTGGGCTACCTAGGGGGGCATATGGGAACTTTAATCAGTTGGTGTTGGTCTTCCTTAACCACTTCCAATTGTTGGTTCATTACTATGTTGGCCTAGAACTTCTGTCGAATTTACTCCAGGACATTGCCACTCATATCTCAGATCATATCCAGGAGTGGCGTAGACGGAAGAGGTTTATTAAGACCTCCATACCCCTGGCCTTTCTTTTAGAATGGTTCCTTAAGTCTTTGCATGCTCCTATCTTGAAGGATGTTGCTATATACAGGGTTACTAGTGAGGAAGAAGCGATTTTTAAAGCCCAACAATTAGATCTCATATATCCTCAGTTTGGGATGTTATACCACATTCTTCTAGATGCATCGCGGTCAACTTACAACCCTAGAAAAAATTCTAGACCTCATGCCGATGGCATTGTATGATCTACCAATGTAAAATCCATAAACTCGGTGAAAATCCATTTGAGAGAGTTGTCTCTAAACTAGTCTACAGTAGGGACAACCTCGTCTGTGTCTTCCAACCCCACTCATTCGACGGATGTACACTCCATGAAATCGTCATCCAACCCAAATGGTAACCAAAAACTAGGCGAGAATAATAAGAAAGGACATAATAATCGTAAGGGTGGGGAAAATGGTAATAAACCCAAGGACAATGGTAATAATGAGAAGACAAATAATAATGTTGGAGAGGGAAAGAGAGAAAGATGTAAAGTGAAATTTCCCTGTAATCTTTGTATAGATGACCACCTTACTCATTTATTCCCCAAACTTGTGGAACCTGCAAGGTTATTATCTCTTTCGCATGTCGTGCTAACAAATCATTTTCCACATAACCAAAACATAGCCTCAAGTTCCTCAAACGCTGGAAATGCGGCTGGTGGGAGTCAAAACCCGTCGCTGCAAGACAGTGACCATTTTTGTATCAATATGGTCGATGTGAAAGTCAATGTATCCACTCAATCTCGAGATTATAGCTCTTCACAAACTACTCGTGGTCTATAATATCCTCCTCCTCCTCCAGAGATGACTTTACAGATTGAAAAAATAGAGCCATCGCCTCGTATTCCAAAAGGAGTACTCAAGTGCTCTCCCCACAATCCAAATGATAGAACCACCTAGAACTACTCTATTTTTGAATACCTAGGTCAAACCTCTTGCAAGGATGATTTTAAGGATGGAAATTTATTTTAAAATGTAGAAACCTTGGCGAATCTTACTAATCCTTCATATGCCAAATATAATTTTTTGGCGATATTTTTGTAAAAATAATCAAATTTCTAAGGATTTTATATAGTTTTTATAAAATTTTGGCGATTTTTAAGGTAAAATAATTTTATCCTATAGAATTTGGATGAATCAATTTTAAAATAGTGAATCTCATTTTTGGAAAAACCATGGAAAATTAGCCCATGAGCGAAATTTAGCCCCTAAAATCATCCATGAACCCTTGTGTGATGTCGGCTTTGGAGGTACTCCAGATGTGTCCTTCATAGAGGAATGCCTTACTATCTACTTTAGGAGCTCTAGAATCCAGTGGCTCAAAATTTATCAAGTTTGACGTCACAGATGTGAAGCCTCGCTTGCCTTACCATGTCGCATTCCAAATCCACAAGGAGTATTCAAAGTATACCATCAAACCTATGGTTTTTGATGAAGGCGCTGCCACTTGTGTGATGTCACTGATCTATTGGAAATATCTCGGTTCTCCGACTCTTTCTAAGTCATTGAACATGTTGACTACTTTTGACATTCATTCCTTCCACCCTCACGGTATTCTTCCTTCCTTTCCGGTCTAGTTAGGTGGGAAGATGGTAGAGGTGGAGGTCGAGGTAGTTGATGCACCTATGGATTATAACCTATTACTAGGACGTAATTGGACCTATGTTATGGTCACCATCATATTGTTTGTCTTCCATACTCTTTGTTTTCCACACGAAGGGAAGATCATGACGATCGACCAGTTATTCTTTGCGTACTCTAGTCCCAATGCATCTGTTGGACCATCGATCCCTGAGATCGACAATTCTCAGCTGAAAACTGAGAATATCAGTGTTGGAATGTATTTTTACCTTATGGGTACTTTCGACTTTACAACACCGACTCACCACATTTACGCCATGTCTAGTAGGCTCGTTTTGACAGAGAGGTCCATTCCTTTCTTCACTTCCTATTTTAGTGATCCGTGGACCCTACCTTCCACAACTTCATATTGTGAAGGTCATTCACATGCTGGAATGGCCATGCCACTATCAGAAGTGGAGATTGCGTATCAAGTTGTTCTTGACTCTTTAGTCAATCCCGATCCTATTACCTCGCCAATGGATGAGGAGGATCCCATTCTTAGGCCCATGTGGGCCACTTCGTTGTCTTTTTCACATGACTTCCTCGATGGGAATTTTCCTTCGGATGAAGCTATCATCGATGCCATGAATGGTTCTGACGAACCTTGGGATGATATGCATCACGGCTCTTATTTTCTCCCAAAGCTCGAGAGAATTGAACAGCATGACTTTTGATCTACTTTGAGTGAGATAGTTAGTCACACCATAGTTCCACTTTATACGCACAAAATTTATGCCGAAGTAAATATGGTGATTATTTCTCCTACCATCATGATCGATATCTCTCGTACCCCTGACAAGATTAAAAACGTACATATCGGTGTGGATTGTTCACCAGAAGAAATCTTGATCTACACCGAACTCTTCAAGGAATTATGAGATGTATTTGCTTGGTCATATGAAGATATGTCATGGATCGACCCTCATATTTTCAAGCATGAGATTAGAACTTATCTGGATGCTAAACCTGTTCGGCAACGTCTTAGAGTTGTCAATCCCTAGAAGGCCCCTGCTATTAAGGAAGAGGTGGTGAAGCTACTTAATGTTGGCTTCATCTACCTGTTTCCCTTGACTGAATGGGTATCGAATCATGTTCATGTGAATAATATGCAAGGAACTATCCATGTATGTATGGAATTTTGTGACTTAAACAAAGCCTGTCCTAAAGAAAACTTCCCGACACCTTTCATCAATCACATTCTCGACGAGTGTGTCGGAAGCGAAGTGTTTTCTTTTATGGATGGATTTTTAGGGTATAACCAAATTCAAATTAAACCTGAGGATCAACACAAGACAACATTTATTTGTCTTTGGGGTACTTTCGCATACTGAAAAATGCCTTTCAACCTTAAAAACACTGGAGAAACCTTCCAACATGCCATGACCTTCGCTTTTCACGATCTTAAGCATATAGTCGAAGCTTATCTTGATGATCTTGCTGCTCACTCTCATAAGAGATCAGATCACGCTATGCACCTTTGGCTTGTTTTTGAAAGATTTTGTTACTATAGAATCTGTTTGAACCCTCATAAGTGCATCTTCTGCGTTAGGTCTGGTCGTCTTTTGGGATTTCTAGTTTCCAAGAATGGGATCATGGTAGATCCATTAAATTTTGAATAAATACTTCGATTACATCCCCTACACACTATTAGACAACTTCAAGGTTTACAAGGGAAAGTGAAATTTTTAAGTTGGTTTATAGTAAACTATGCCAATATCACTAAGGGTTTCATGCGTCTTTTGAAGAAGGACACCCCTTTTATCTGGCATGAGCGAGCCCAGGATCCCTTTGATGCTTTGAAGAAAGCCTTGGTATCGACATCTCTACTGAAGTCTCCTGACTACAGTAGGGATTAATTGCTTTATATCTCTGCGTCTAAGGAGAGGATTGGTATGGTTTTGGTTTAGGAGGATGATGAGCTCCATGAGCACGTCATCTACTATCTTAGTCAAAACTTAGTTGGTCCTGAACATAATTATTCTCATGTTGAAAATCTAGCTTTGGTTATTGTTCACACAGTCCAATGTTTATGTCATTATATATTACTTTGCAAGACTATTATGGTTGTCAATGTCAATCCATTTCAATATGTCCTTACCAGGTGTATCACAGGGGGGAAATATAATAAATGGATTGTCATTTTACAAGAGTTTGATCTTGATTTTGCTTCCGCAAAATCTAAGAAATCACTAGTCTTCGTAGAGTTAATATCTGACTTTCCACAATCAGATGAGGACATTATCCATGTTTATTCATTTGCAAACGAACACATTTTTCTTTCTCGTCGTCCGACCCCTGGTATGGAGACATTGTTCTCTATCTTCAAACTTTGAAGTTCCCTCAGCATCTCTTGCGAGATGATCGACGACGTGTAAGATACCAAGATAAGAATTATACTATGGTCGATGACACTTTGTATCGCCGAGGAATAGACAATATCTTGCATTGTTATTTAACTCACGGAGAAGTCGAGTCAGTCCCAAACAATTTCCATAGTGGGGCTTGTGGTGGTCACCTATTTGGGCTTGGGACAACCCAAAAAATTTTGCGAGCCAGTTATTTCTGGCCTACTATCCTTAAAGATTGTATTGAAGTAGTTAAGAAGTGTCACCCCTGCCAGGTGTTCACTCGAAAAATGCACTCGCATCCAGCCCCTCCTCACCCAGTCATTATCGTCGGTCCCTTCACCAAATGGGGGGTGGACTTCGTCAATTGCAACCCAACTTCGGTTGGGGGGCATCAACACATTATCGTGGTCATCAACTACTTTACTAAGTGGGTCGAGGCCATGCCTACAGTTAAGTTTGATGGGAAGACTATCCCCTTCTTCTTATTCAATCAAATTATCACCCGGTTTGGTATCCCGAGTGAAATTGACACTGATCATGGTAGTCACTTTCAGAATGAAATGATGGAAGAACTATCATCTAACATGGGTTTTAGACATGGTCATTATCCTCCTTATTACCCCCAGGAAAATGGACAAGTAGAGGCCGTCAACAAGTCTCTCAAGACCATTTTGCAAAAAAATGTCATCCAGAGTAAGTTTGACTGGCATATTATGCTATATCTCTCACTTTGGGCATACCGAACCTCAGTCAAGACTGCCACTGGATTTTCCCCTTTCTAGTTATTTCACATTGTGGAGTCGATATTACCTATTGAATGCAAAATCCCTTCTATTAAGTTGGTATTTGTGCTCCTACCTGACACTTCTGATCTCAAGTGATGCCTTGTACATATAGAGAGTCTTGACGAGCAGCGTCAAGATGCCTCTACAACTATCGAGGCAAACAAAATACGTGTCAAGGTCCAATATGATAAGTCTTTCTGTCTTCGGTTGTATGTTGAGGGTGTCTTGGTCCTCTTGTATGATCAAGCCAAAGGACCACTGGGGGTAGGCAAGTTTAAACCCATGTGGCACGGTCCCTATATCATGTGATGTGTCGTAGAAAAAGGAGCCTATGAGTTAGAAGATTATGAAGGGAATATATTGGCCAAGCCCAGGAATGGGCTCTACTTGAAAAGATATTACACTTGAGCCCCAATCTTGGGTGGAACTCTTTGTATACTAATGTACTTTAGTGTATATATCTTTTTCCCTTTCTTTTCGTGTTCAACTTGCTTATCGAGTTTTCACTTGGTTGGAAGATGTCAATAGAGTCTTCGGTCTACCTAGGATTCGCAGACGGAGCTAGTTGTCATACACGAAACTTGGCTTCTGCCGCTTGGGTGGTTTACTCACCTGAGGGTCTATTGGTGTCTTCAGGTGGCATATGCCTAGGGCTATCCATGAATAATGTGGCCGAATATAGCATCGTTATAGAACTTTTGTGCGATGCTATCTCACATAGTATTCTATCTTTAGAGGTTCGCCTGGATTTCTAGTGTTAGCGATAAAAAATGGCTTGAAAATTATTTCCAAATCACATGATAAGAGGAGCATTAGGTAGAAGATTTATTTTTAGGTTTGAAAGTCATAAAGTCTTTGAGAAAGTCTTATAATCATATCAATTCAATAAAATGAGGATTTCACCTCATAAAATAGACCAAAAAAAAATTTTATCTTTCAGCGGCTAAATGGTAATTTTACAGTGTTGTGAACCACCGAAAGTCAGAGCTTTCGGCAGCTAAATCAGATTTTCAAGGGAAAATGAGCCGCCGAAAGTGCAGAAGAGTATGTTTTTACTGTGTTGAGTCATCATTTTCAAATGATGATTCTAAGCAACTAGAGAATAATTTTGAGAAACAGGCAGAGGATTTTGTTACTAACACATCAAATAAAAATAACCTCTCTCATTTTTCCTATAGGTGTCATATATTGGGAGAATCGAATTCATCTCTAAGCCCTAAGTTTCGGATCTCAAAATTTCCCTGTTTGACACATGTTTTTGAAATGTAGATCCCAAGAAAATGAAAATGAATATCCAAGAACTGAGAGAGGTTTTTTCTCACAACAAACCAATATACAAAATTCTCTTCCAATTTGTACACAATTGTTTTTATTTGAGAGATATAGGTCAATCTTTAAGCGGAATATTTCCAGAAATTTCTGCACAGAAAAGGGCAGAAAGCTACTATTTTTGCCCAGATCGCATTTTTTGATTGGGGAAACACATGGGAACGGTTTTAAAATAAATATAATAATTATCATAAGTCATATTATCTTCCTCATAAATTTTTGAAGGCATATGATAAGGTAATGAAGACAAATGACATTTATTTTCTTGACATAAATTGCCCAGCTGTCAAACAAAGATCTTGAGTTTCATGATCTTCACCTGTAGACTGCCAAATAATTCTAAGAAGGTCAATTCGACCTACAGTGATCTTACTTGTCATATAATTTTTTATTATTTTCAGTTTTAGTTATTTTTAGATCCATTTTTATAGGATCTTGAAATTGTGATGTAAAGGCTATAAAGCCGGAGACCCTTTATGCACCAGGAGGAGGAAGCAGTCTGAGGACTATAGGTTCTTTTCTTGAAGACTTGTATATTTCATCCTTTAGAGATGTCCATTAATATATATTGGCATCGAGCTTCTTTCACCGTGTTACTTAGTTTTCCATTTTCTTTCTTTCCAAGTTTATGTATATTCAATGACAGAAGGTTGTCATCCCATCTCTTCATTGGTATACTAAACTTGTACACTCTGTTTCTGATGTTTGTATTAATGCCATATAGTTGTTATCCTATTGATGCATTCATAAGATAAATTTGCAAGTATTTACCTATTGGGTCTGGCCATATACTATATGCAATCTTATACATGTTTCTGTTGGTGTGAAGAGTATTTTACCTATCATTACTGGCCATTCACATATACTATTGTTTAGGTATTTATGTCAGCATAATAGGTCTTCTCCATGCTTCCACACATTAAAGTAAACTTTCTGAGTTACATAGTTGAAAGCCTTGGTATTTCAAGTGACTGATGTATTTCTAATGAATATGAGTTTATAATGTCATCTGATCTGATCCTCTTTTCCTCCACATTATTGATCTTTTAAAGTTACCAAGCTTACACCCTTCTATGGTTAGGGATTGATTTCTTGGAGTGATAACAAAATGGCACCATTGTCAAGGATACGAAAGTGAAAGCAGAGTTTCCCTAGGAGAACAACATAGATCTGTTTCTTGATGGAAAATAAGAGACAAACATTAAAATCGACTGTAATCATTTGCCTGGTGACTCCACGTTCAAGACTCCACTGGGGAGGATCTGACTGATAGAAGATGAAGAGGCTAAATTCAAAATCCAGGTACCAGTTCATCATTTTACTTTACAACCTGTTGTTATTCTTTATCAGCTCCTTTATATTTTTCCCTTCACATGTTAAAAGAATTATCCTATGTTTTGTATACTCCAAAGATTATCATCCATCTTTTATAAATCCATCTTTACAAGAGGAAACCTTTCATCCTCCTTATGTTGTTGATGTTGATACTATTTCTTTCCCTCAACCTATCCATAAAGATGATCTTTGCATACAAATCTCTCTTGAAACGGATCAACCTTGTAACCATGAGAATGATGAATTTGAATCTAAATCATCTAAGATTTCATTACCTTCACCTATTTCTCCTGAGCCTTGTCATCATCTCATTAAACCTTATGTCCAGCCCACAGAATTTCAGTCTAAGATTAGACAAAGGGTGTTTAAACCTCTCAAACTACCATCTCATATTCACCCTTATCCTCCATATTTTGTTGAGTACCTTCCTCATTTTACCGAAGAGAATCATATTTCAGCTGAAAAACATTTGGAAATTATTTCCAAATCACATGATAAGAGGAGCATTAGGTAGAAGATTTATTTTTAGGTTTGAAAGTCATGAAGTCTTTGAGAAAGGCTTATAATCATATAAATTCAATAAAATGAGGATTTCACCTCATAAAATAGACCAAAAATTGAGCCACCGAAAGTCAAAGCTTTCAGCAGCTAAATCAGATTTTCAAGGGAAAATGAGCCGCCAAAAGTGCAGAAGAGTCTGTTTTTACTATGTTGAGTCATCATTTTCAAATGATGATTCTGAGCGACTGGAGAATCATTTTCAGAAATGGGTGGAGGATTTTGTTACTAACACATCAAAGAAAATAACCTCTCTCAATTTTCCTGCAGGTGTCATATATTGGGAGATTCGAATTCATCTCTAAGCCCTAATTTTTGGATCTCAGAATTTCCCTATTTGACACATGTTTTTGAAATGCAGATCCCGAGAAAATTAAAATGAATATCCAAGAACTAAGAAAGGTTTTTTTCTCAAAGAAAACCAATATAAAAAGGCCTCTTCCAGTCTGTACACAGCTGTTTTTATTTGAGAGATATAGGTCAATCTTTAAGCGGCATATTTCTAGAAATTTCTGCACAGAATAGGGCAGAAAGCTACTATTTTTTCCCAAATCGCATTTTTTTATTGAGAAAACACGTCGGAAAGGTTTTAAAATAAAGATAATAACTATCAAAAGTCATATTATTTTCCTCATCAAGTTTTGAAGGCATATGATAAGGTAATGAAGACAAATGGCATTTCTTTTCTTGACAGAAATCACCTAGTTGTCAAACAGAGATCTTGAGTTCCATGATCTTCACCTGCAAACTGCCAAATAATTCTAAGAGGTTCAATTTGACCTACAGTGATCTTACTTGTCATATAATTTTTTATTATTTTCAGTTTTAGTTATTTTTCAGATCCATTTTTATAGGATCTTGAAATTGTGATGTAAAGGCTATAAAGCCAGAGACCTTTGATGCACCAGGAGGAGGAAACAGTCTGAGGACTGTGGGTTCTTTTCTTGAAGACTTGTATATTTCATCCTTTAGAGTTGTCCATTAATATATCTTGACATTGAGCTTATTTCACTGCGTTACTTAGTTTTCCATTTCCTTTCTTTCCAAGTTTATGTATATTCAATGACAGAAGGTTGAAATCCCATCTCTTCGTTGGTATACTAAACTTATATACTTTTCTTCTGATGTTTGTCTTAATGTCAGATAGTTGTTATCCTATTGGTGCATTCATAATCTGAAGTTGCAAGTATTTACCTGTTGGGTCTGGCCATATACTATATGCAATCTTATACATGTTTTTGCTGGTGTGAAGAGTATTTTACCTATCATTACTTGCCATTCACATATACTATTGTTTAGGTATTTCTATCAGCATAATAAGTCTTCTCCATGCTTCCACACATTAAAGTAAACTTGTCGAGTTACATAGTTGAAAGCCTTGGTCTTTCAAGTGACTCATGTATTTCTAATGAATATGAGTTTATAATGTCATCCAATCTGATCCTCTTTTCCTCCATATTATTGATCTTTTAAAGTTACAAATATTACACCCTTATACAGTGGAGTGATTTCTTTGAGTGATAACACCCAATTAGTAGTATGTCAGTTGAATGACAGTTATCGCATGTGTGATCCTACTTTACTCTGACGATTCCTAGAGGTACATCTTTTAGAACGACAGTTTGATTTTATTACTTATTATCACATTCCTAGGAGTTCTAATCATGTATCTGATGCTTATTCTAATTTTTTTTTATATTGGCATTTGTCACATAAATCAAGCAAATAAAACCATCTCATCAATGTACACATTGTAAATATAAGTAAAGCCGAAGATCCATGTTTTATATATATTTCAAAAAATATGGTGTTTATAGTAAAAGATTGGGGCTAATACCCTCAATACACATATACAGTTGATACTAAAATATCCATGACATATATGCCTGTGGTGTCGGATGTGTGTCATGGTAGAAAAATACGGTGTTTGCAAGATGCCAAAAGAGTCGCACCCAAGCTCTAGGCACACCAACCACTTTCCGTTGCATGGCTTCTGAGAGATCCTCTACCTGAACCATGGGAATCCTATGAGTCAAACGAGACAAGTTGCCTTGCATGTTTTGTAGGACTCTCTCAACTTCTCCTTGTTGGACAACT
>SNQJ01S0013665.1:52082-80092 GCA_010110895.2 Picea sitchensis | reverse complement strand
AACAAAATATACATAATATATGTACCTGTTGAGTGGTGGTGCTGATGTCACTCCGCATACGTCCGAGTGTACAATATCCAAGACTCCTTTGGCTCTATTATCACTACTTGGAAAGGGGTTATTCACATTATTTCCTTGTGTACAACCTTTGCACACGCCATTTGGATTCACCTAAATATCTGGTGGTCCTATTACCATCTTTCTCATGATTAGTAAGGCTCTGTAGTGTAGGTGGGAAAATATCCTAGCCATAGCTCACTTGAATTCACAGTTTCGTGAATCAATGTTGAATCTGACCATCCCTTTAATTTATACAATCCTCCTTATTGGACACCAATAACAACTGCATCATCAAATGTCTTTCCTTTTTGTCACATGAGAAATTTTATATCTACAAATGAAACCCTGAAACCCTTCTCATCCAAATCTAAAATAAAGAGAAGGTTCTTCTTCAAACTTGGTACATAAAGCATGTTCTTCATTTTCATTGCCTTCCCAGAATATAGTTTGTAGAAGGCCTCTCCTAATCTTTTGATTGGATACTAATAATCATCACATAGATTCACATTATGAGGTGAGTCTGTATGAATTAATTTTGACATAGAGCCTTTATACCCTATCATGTGCTTAGAATCACCACTATCCACCAACCATGTATCATTTCCATGGGTGATTGTTCCTGTGAGAGATGATATTAGGACGTAGTCCTCATCACTTGAAACATATTCTATTGAAATTTTCTTTGGTGGTTCATCATATTCAATGGAATGAGCATGATGCCTCTTTCCCTTTTCCTTTTCTTTTAGTTTAAGAATAAGGGGACAAAATTTTACAATGTGTCCCAATTTTTCACAACATAAACACATCACATTTGAATAGTCTCTTTGATTATTCTTCAACTTTTGAGGTTTCTTTGAGGATGAGGGTTATTTATTAGTATTTCCTTTCCTTGTATGAGAAACTAAAGCTTGATCATCATCCCTCAATTTCTCTTCTCTTGCTACCAGTCTTGCTTCCTCTTGAGTGAAATCTTCCCATAATCTGCTAAACTTGATTAGCTTCCTCCTTGAGCATATTCCTTGAATGAATAAGCCCCATGACCTTGGGATACCATTTAAGGTGGTCATAACCATTTATTCTTCGTAAAAAATGTCTCCAATAGATTCAATATGTTCCTTGATCTGTTTCACTCTCAAGAAGTAAGAGTGAATGGAATCTGAATCTTGAAGCTTCACATTCTTCATTTGGGTATTCAATGTCATCCTTTTGTTGATGTTTTTTCATTCAAATATATGAGTCAATGCATCCATCATATTATTTAGATATTTTAGCAGAGAAACATGATGGATAAGATGATCCTTGATTTAGTCTACAATAATCCTCTTAGCCAGGGCCTGGTTCTTTTTATTCTTTTTCTTGGCCTCATTTTCCTTTGGTTCTAGAACTTCCTCCTCAACAAATATTTCTAAATCATGTTCTTCTATAATGAGGCCTACTCTGTACTTCCATGCTCTGAATTTTTCTAATCCTTCACGATTATCGTCAATTTCAGTGCTGGTAGTCATCCTTCCTGGGAAGATGAAGTTAATTTTCCAAAACACTTCCAAAAATCTGTGGAAAATTCTTCTTTTTCAGCCCTACTCTGATACCATGTTGATTTCTTTTTTGATTTTCCAACAGTTAAAGTATTATATTATTTTAATATTATTTAATATGTAGAAGGATCACAACTGAAATATAGATATCCACAAAACAATAAGATATATTCTCAGAGAAACCCTCAAGGGGGAGAAAACCCTGCAAAATTTCCTTAGTATAGATTCCTCCAACATGTACAATGTCATACAATGTTCTTTCACGAAATCAGGAACAAAGAGACCTAGAAACGAACCAAGAATAACCTCCTAGATAAGTGTGTACTAATCTCTTGTACTTATATTCAATGAGTGATCAAAATGACTCGATATAACCTCTATTTATACTCTGAAAGACCTAAAATACATGACTTATCAATTAACCCTTTCACAATTACACTTAGGAATAACAATACAATTACATTTAGGAATAACTTCTGAGATTACATAAAATGTCAACAATAGTAAATATGGTTTTTCATGATGAGTTTGGTTTATTTTAGCACCTATACATGGACTTATTTGCACTTTATTTTGGGACAACTCATATTTTGACAGTTTTATTTTGGACAACCTTGTATATTGTATGCTTCATGTTTGGAGTGACAAGGGAGCTCCTATGAATATTCCATATTATGCATGATAATGACATGGATTATATGATGTGGCAAGTGACGTGTCATGCATTTAAGGTGGAAGATACAAGGTTGAAATGGATTATTAATTCATTAAAGTAAATTAGGGGGTCCCCACTTATTAGTTTTATTTCGTACCCTTATCATATTATTATTATTATTATTATTTATTAATTTACTTGAAAACTCTCTTATTAACTAACTAATTGTTAGTTAATGCGTTAACTAAAAGTGGTTGATTGATTCAACTGCCTTGAAGATATTAAATGGAGAAAGATGAACAAATTAAGGAGAACACATTGATCTGATAAGGTTTTCTCTTACTTCCAAGTGATATTTCATTACTATTTCATTCACCTCTGATGTCTAAGCTTAGATACTTCTTGTGACAGTGGGATTTGTCAAAGGTGACGAAAAGCTAGGACTAAGGAGAATTGAATTCTGATATGCTTTCAGGTTGATTGTCTGTTTGATAATCTGCAGACTTCTTTTGGTTTCTAGATTAATTTCTCAGTGATAATTAGGATTCTTTTACAGATTCATAACAGAGTGCAAGTTGTGGTTGTTGGCTTATCTTTACATCATTCTTGGTCTGATTTGAAGGCACCCGTGGCCTATGTGTGTGTTTTTCTAGGACTATAGACTTTCATCTAGTCCATACTATGAGAGTATGTGAAATGTATTGGATGTTATAGAATGAATGAATAAAATCATTGATGGTTTTGCAACTCATCTTGGTCCATCTTGTTTCTCTCAGATTATGTGATTTTGTTTCTTGTTCAGAAATTTAATGTAAAAATAAATAAAATATTTCTTTATTTTAGTTTGAATTATGATAAATAACAAAAAAAACAATTGGTCTTTAAGTTTAATATCTTGAAGGTAAATTGAATCAACAATAAGGCTATAAATTAGGGTAACAATCTTGCCTATCTTGTCCTAGCCAGACAAGCTTCGAAAAAATGTTTTGAGGAGAGCTTCCATCTCTTTTCCTCAACATAATGGATGTTTGAGTGAGAAGTAACCATCAGGTAAATAGAGACCCCGATGTAAAGAAAATTCGTTGGAACCCTAGGTCTGAGGTTCATTGGATTTCAGAGGACAATCTATTGGGATGTTGTCGTCGGAGAAGGGATTGACCTAGTTGGCCGGGCATTCTGATGGGGATGAATTTGAATAGCCACAGATCATTTATCTAATGGGGAGGAGTAAACCTAGATGTCCAATTGAGTATTTTTAGGGATCTAGGCACTTCAGTAAACTAAGTGAAGATACTTCTCTAAGATTTAATGAGAGTTAACATAATTTTAGTTATGATAAGAGAAGTCCTCACTTAAATGACTGATGAATACAATAGCAAGTCACGAGGATAAGATTAAATTCAACATCCCACCATATTAAGTAAGGTTTAGGGGGTTGGGTATGTTATAGAGTGGTGTCAGAGCTAGGTTAAAACTCTAGGCTTGAATGGATCACCGAGGTTGCTTAAAACTATTTCAGAAATCCTTTTAATGTTTCTTAGTATGCATGTTTTAAAATGATGATATAATGGCTAATAATGACTGTTGTTTTATCACATAGGACATACTAAAAGGAAGGAGGAGGTGAATGGTGCAATGTAGCATGGAAGACACCTCACATATAAGAGATGAGGAATATAATGGTCTGAGGGATAGAGAAACCCTTTAGATTTGATGGCCACGGTTAGAAGCTTGAAGGTAGATAATGAGAGGCTTATGAGAGCCTAGGTTGAACATGTAGAGTTGAATGCAGTGTTATTGTAGAGCTTGTCTAAAATTTAGAATCATCTACAACAAGTCCCTAGTAATGCAAAGTTACAAAAATAAAAGAAGTTGAAAACCCCTTCAGATTCCCAAAAGCATGGATTGGATCATAGTGAGGTGGGAAAGAGTTCTTCCAAGAGAAGGCATATGAATGTTAAGAAGAGTAAATCTAGTGGAAGTATTTAAACAAAGTCATCTAGTAGGAAGATTTCTTCCAAATATTTTTCCAGTAGTGACAACGGATTGAGCGTTCCAGGAAGATTTCTTCCAAATATTTCCAAGAGTGACAACGGATTGAGCTGCCTCCAAGGAAAATGAAGAAATTCATAGAGTCCTCTCGACCGAAGAGTTCAAGAAGGCTAACCAATCACCTTGATGGAGAAATTAAGAAAGGAGAAGAAGCAGAAGTTTGGCTACTTGTTTGAAGAAGTACTTCAGAGTCTATGACTACTTTGAAATCTTAAAGGCCCAAATAACGATTTTCAACTTGATTGGAAAGGAATGGTGGAGCCTCCATTTTGTGGGAATACCTCAAAGAAATTAAAGGATTGAAGGAAAACAAGATGACCTGGGAGAAATTTGAGAAATACTTCCAAAAGGAATACCTATCCGAAAAGTATTATGATGAAAAAATTAAGGAATTTCATGAGCATAAGTGGGTTAACTCACCATGGATGCCTATTGATCTGAAAATCCTTAGATGTTAATTATTTCTTTACAACACACATCTTAACATCTAACTTTATTCATAATAATTCTTGATTGTATTTGAAAGTTTTGCATAACACATGTGAACCTTTATTTTCCCAAAACTTCATGAAAATGACAATAATTTGTAGAATCATGTAGGATGACACAACATAAAATAAAATAACTCAGTAAGATAACATTTTATCTACATCTCTGAGTCCCATTTAAACAATGAGACTACTTTTCATAATCTCAAATGTCAAAACTACAATGAAAATAGACTTACAAAGCCAAATCTGAAGTCAATCTTCAATTTTGTTGGTCAAACCCAAAAATAGAGTTTACCATCGAATTCCCCTCGAAATTATGAGAAAAATGAGCATAAACTCGACCATATTCCGAACTTGTTCAATTTAACCCTCTTTACATTCCAAATGATGCATTATGGCACTCATAAATGGAAATTTGGAATAATACTTCCATAGACAACATCTTAGCACATTAGTAACATCACCATCATGCTCCTCTCAAGAAAATGAGAAAAATAAATAAAAACAAGGATATATTCTGAATCAATGGTCCATGGCACACAAATCAATACAACACCATGACTCTTGTATTCCTTGTCACACAAACCGATGCACTATAAATTTCTCATACTTCATGCTGCCTTGGGATATATGTTTGCTCATACCTTGTGCTGACCTCAAGATCTGTGCCTGACCTTGAATAAGCCACATTCCCAACTAGGGTCTGCACCTTGGGTTAACCATGACATCAATCCAAAATCATATTTCACAGAATCTCCGTCAAAGGTGGGGTGCATGACACATTGGTTAAAGCTCTGTGTTATGTGAGTGGAGGTCACAGGTTCAACCCCCGCAGACCTATCCCCCCTTTGGCGCTTGTTATATCTGTTGGAATATTTATTTCTTTCCCTACGTGAATGTAGGGAATGGTTACATTTGATACCATGTGAATCGAGGGTCAGGGGATTAGCCCTTGCCCCTTTTTCAGGCTGACCATACCTTAACTACACTTCAAATATATTATTTTCCACATGACTATTAATTCATATGGTTTGGTATATTGGTAATTCATGGTAACGTTGGGAAGAAGGTCAGCAGTTCGACTCCTGTTGACCCACAAAAATTTTAATACACCATAGCCATTAGAGGAGAATGGGAGATTGCCATGTGTTGGTCTCTCATTGATCCAATTAATCCTGTACGGACTTGCCATGTGTTGATATCTGATTAGTCCACTTATGATTGTACGGTTTCCATGTCACCTTGCCAACTCAGTTGTACATATTTGTATGTTCATGCCACGTGTCACCCTTTCAGTGATGCCACATGTCACCCCCTTTTTAGGCCTTTGACCTAGTTTGACCAAAAATTTGACTGGCCATAAATTTGGCATATGAAATCCATTTGAGGCGATTTTTACATCATTGAAAAAATATTGCTAAGATCTATGAAATGAAGTTATTTTCAAGAACATTCGAGATAATCAAATTTTGAGCATTTATGGATCCTCCTGGAGCTCTCCAAGTGTTTTGTATCCTCTTGGATCACACCTTCCCACTGAATAAATTTTGCTACTCCAAAAGTATGAATATTTCAACAACTTAGTGATGATAACTCTTACTCACTCTTCCACCTTACTAAAATTATCTTATACTGTAACTTAGTGACGATGAAGATTCTTCACTCTTCCACCTTGCTGAATATTCAGGGACTAATTCTTATCTTAGACTTGTTCATTTTAGATCAATGTACTTTTATCTTCTTTTTTGAATTGGAGCTCTAACTCTGGCTCCTGACAATAGCTCTAACTTTGGCTCTTTTCTCTCGGCTACTGATGCTAGTTTAGATCTAGCCCCAATTCTGTCTCATTGATTCCTTCATCACAATTTTTTTCTCATTGTTCTTTGTTATACAATATCCAAATATAAATTGTGTACTCAAAATCCATTCCCATCTCCCTCTCTGTTGAAGATAGTCTATCTCAACCATCATAAAAACCAAGTTGAATATTGATCTATGCCTTTCCCATTTTGACTCACTATTATTGTATTGTTGATGTATCTGTTGGATTCTTTGAATGAATTCCCTATTCATTTCCTCTCTCCTACCATGAAAGCACCTCTTAACATGTTCTCCATAGGCATATTTACCATTTGACTTGATTCTACTCAAGGCATACATCTACATGAACACGACATAAAATCCTGCAGATACTTATAACATACATATTTACAAAGTATTTACCTCTTATCTTTACAAAGTATTTACCTCTTATCTTTACAAAGAATATTATTTCTCTACCACCTCTAGGAAGATTTACATAACTTTGATGTTCTTCCCACTCTTGATCTACATGTTCCAACTACCTGGACTCTTCCATTCCTTCACCTTCAGTTCTTTAGAAAAATAATGTTAACTTAGAAAATTTGATCCATATGTAGTCATTTAGTTGATAATAAGACAACTATTATTGTCTATATTGTTTTCGAAAGGATTTATAAACTCTGAACAAGATCCCTCTCACTCTTATAATTTTTTAAAGAGAGGCTATATAGAAATCCCTATGATATTTTTCTCACTCTTGAATAAAGTGGCTATATAGAAACCTTTACAAGATTCCTCTCACTCTTAACATTCTTTAATGAGTGGCTAACAAGCCTTCTAATACAACATTACAAATATACTTAAAAAAAATGCATTTACATATGCATACTATATTTGCAATTTTACAAATATACATATTTACAAATTATTTCCATAATGGAATATTTTCCAATAGGTGACTTCTTCATGGACTCATTCTTCCCTCAGTACTAGAAGTAGTGTCATAGATTCTTATCTCTGACAATATATCTGACATTGATTTTGAATCCAAGAAACTATTGGACCCAATTATAGGTCTTCCTAGTAACCTATATAACCTCTCCTTTCGAACACCAAGCATTGCTTTTGTGTCTTGAGTATCTTCCTTTGAATACACAAGTAAATATTCGTCTTGGAGCACAACTGCATATCCTTTATATTCAAAAGATACAACTGAGAGTAGGTTTAATTTCAAATTTGGAACATATAAAATATTTTCTATCCCCAAAAGTCCTCCTGATTCGAGCTTTAATATTACATATTCAAACCCTTTTATTGCGTGTCTAGTGTTAGTTCCATATCCTACATAGAAACATGTGTCAATGTTTGAGAAATTAAGGAATATCAATCTCATTCCTGTCATGTGGTGATATGAGCCACTATCAATAAGCCACACCTCGATATCTTTGTTTGTTACACTATTAAAACCAACCATTAAGAAGAATTATTTCTCGAATATTTCAACAAGACTATTAAATTCATTTGGGGCTGCTACCCGTTTTCTTGCAAGTGTCTTTACATATTACTGGTTCTATTTCATACATAAGTGTGGATAAAGTGTCCAACACTTCTCTATATGATGTCCACTCTTACCACAATAAGAGAAGAGTT
The DNA here is from genome assembly GCA_010110895.2 of Picea sitchensis. Lineage (NCBI taxonomy): Eukaryota > Viridiplantae > Streptophyta > Pinopsida > Pinales > Pinaceae > Picea > Picea sitchensis. The sequence goes on along the minus strand of SNQJ01S0013665.1, from coordinate 71,846 downwards.
TCTTGTTCCCATCTTGGAACCATAATTATTTCTTGTCATTCCCATTTTTCTTTTGTCTTGGAAAATGACCTTTACCTTTGGCCTTTATCTTGGATGGATTTTTTTGCATGAACTGTCTTCTTCTATATTTCACCTTATCATGGTTACTAGTTCCATAGGAATCACATGGATACTTAGACTATACATTTACACCAATCTTGCTAGTGGGAAATGTCTCCACTCCCTCTTTAGAATGCACATCTCTTTCTAGATATGTCTTATATTTGTTACCTTTCCCTGGGCTAGAAGGTAAGACCAATTGCTTATGAATGACCTCTTCATCTGAAGTTCTCCTTACTTCAACCATCCTTGATAATTCTCCATATTGACGGGGAGAAGAAGAATACAAGGGATAATCTTTCTCAATCATACCTTTTGAAGGAAATAGTTTCTCTTGGATAGGAGACTTTTCATCTCTACTTTCCCAATTTCATAGAATGGTGCCAAAATATGATCCTTCGCCTACAAATTTATTTCTAATTCATCACAAATACTTCTATGAAATTCTTCATGACATATTAATTGATCTTGAAGCTTTTTCTTCTCCTCCTCAAGAGAATGTAGTTGCATCCTTAATTCATAATGCTCCTTTTGAATCTATCGATTAGTAACCTTCTCAAGCCTTGAATTCATGAGATATTTACTGATGTTGTCATATACAATAATATATCTATACTTGGATCATTCAAACACCTTCAACACTTGAGTCTTGGACCTCATCACATCAACTTGCAAATACTTGTCAAAAACCTTCTCTGATACCAACTTGATATGAAAATCCTTAGATTCTAATTATTTCTTTACAACACACATATTAACATCTAACTTGATTCATAATAATTCTTGATCGTATTTGAAATACTTTCATAACACATGTGAAACATTACTTATCCAAAACTTCATGAAAATGATGATAATTTGCATAATCACATGAGATGGCACAACACAAAATAAAAGAAATCAATAAGATAACATTTTATCAACATCTTTGAGTCCCCTTTAAACAATGAGACTACTTTCCATAATCTCAAATGTCAAAATTACAATGGAAATAGACTTTCAAATCCAAATTTGAATTCATTCTTCAATTCTTCTATTCAAACCCAAAAATAGAGTTTACCATCGAATTCCCCTCAAAATTCTGAGAGAAAGGTGTTAGAAAAACAGGATCGCGAAGCAATAAAAAAAAGCGGAAATAAAACACAAAAGATACACAATACAATAGATAAATAGATATATATGGTTCACCTAGTGTGGGCTACATCCACCAGAGAAATTTCCAAGTCGTTCCTTTTTATTATCCAGCAAAATGAAGGCATACAACCTACAACACACCGGCTATAACTTCCTCTTCTTTCTCTCACAGTCTCCTCTCTCAGAATACAACATTCACAATGATGCCTAGCTGAAATACATTTCCCTCACAAAAGAGGGTTTCCTTCTAGGGAAAAAAACCCTAACATGAATTCTATCGTTAGATCTACGACATTATAATGAACGGTCCATATTTACTATGAAATTACAATATACATTTACACGACAATTTTTCCTTTGGGGGCTTTTCCCCCGAAACCCTGTCGTGGTCCCTCTTTCCCATGGACCCCCTAGCCGGGGGGATGAGCCCCCTGGACCCCTCAGGGGGGGAAAGACGCCCCTGGACCCCTCAGGGGAGGAAAGACCCCCCTACAACCCCCCCCACGTAGAGGGTTGTACAATATTCCAGGGTGTACATACTTCATGGGGTATAAACACAGCTGAAAACAAAGACCTATGAAACATGAAGATAATCAGGCTCCACAACCAACAAAATGAATATAAAATCGATCATATTTTGAACTAGCTCAATTTAACCCTATTTACACTCCAAATGATGCACTGTGGCGCTCATAAATGGAAATTTGGACTAAGACTTTCATAGAAAACATCTTAGCACAAAAATAACATCACCATCATGCTCCTCTCGAGAAAATGAGAATAATGATTATAAACAAGGCTATATTCTGAATTAGTGCTCCATGGCATGAAAATAAAGACAAAAACATAACTCTTTTCCTCCTTAGCACAAAAACCAATGCACTGTACCTTCCTTGTACTTCATGCTACCTCGAGATTTATGTTCACGTATACCTCGTGCTAACCTCGAGATATGTGCTTGGTATTAAATAATCCATATTCCTAACCATGGTCCTCACATTGGGTTAACCATGGAATCAATCGAAAACCATATTGCACGGAATCTCCGTCAAAGGTGGTATGCATGGTGTATTGGTTAAAGTTTTTTTTTATGTGGGTGGAGGTCACAGGTTCAACCCCGCTGACCTCTCCCTCTAGTGCTTGTTATATCCGTTGGAATATTTGTTGTTAGCCTTGCATGAATTTAGGGTGCAGTTTCATTAGATACCATGTGAACCAAGGGTCTGGGGTTTATCCCTCACCATTTTTCTAGCCGACCATACCTTAACTGCACTTCAAATATATTATTTTCCACATGACTATTAAGTCATATGGTTTGGTCTATTGGTAAGTCGTGGTAATGTTGGGCAGGGTTTGGTCTATTGGTAGGTCATGGTAATGTTGGGTAGGAGGTCAGGGGTTTGACTCTTGTCGACCCACAAAATTTTTAATACACCATACCCATTAGAGGCTAGTGGGAGAGTGCCACGTGGTGGTCTTTCATTGGTCCAATTAAGCCTGTACGAACTTGCCACATGTCAATATTTGATTAGTCCACATGTGCTTGAAAGGTTTCCTAATCACCTTTCCAACTTAGCTATACAAACGTGTATAGTGGTGCCACGTGTCACCCCTTCATTGGTGCCATGTGTCACCCCCTTTTGGGTCTTTGACCTGGTTTGACCAAAACTTTGACTGGCCATAACTTTTGCATACGAACTCCATTTGAGGCGATTTTTGCATTGTTGGAAAGCTATCATCGAGCTCTAAGAAATGAAGTACTTTTAGATAAAATTTGAGATAATAAAATTTTAAGCATTTCTGGATCCTCCTGGACCTCTCTAAGTGTTATGGATCCTCCTGGATCATCTATGCTAAAATATTCTTGGAACTACTGATATATGTTCCATACCTCAAGGACGAGAAAACAAGAGTGCACCATTTTCCTAGTGGATTTTCACAATCCTACCAGGACATAATTGAGTTTGATAATCAAAATATGTTGGAGGACACTATAAGGACAACTAAGTGTTGTTATGATAAATATAATCATAAGAAATATCCTTCTAAGGATGGGAAGAGGAAGGATAAGAGAAGATTCCAGAAAAATGGATTTGGGTCACTTCCATGCAAGAACTCAAAGAAGGCTACAGATTTTGGTCACCAAGTAGAAGTGTACAACAACAAAATTTTCCATCTCAAAGTGAAAATAGTATAACAGAGTAGGTAAGAGAAAGAGAGGAGGAGCCTAAGAAAGGACCTTTTCAATGCTGGGGATGTGGAGAAGCACACCTATTAAGGAATTTCCCTCATAGACAACATGATAGCAAGAAAGTTTATCATGTGTAGGAAGTAACCACAATCAATGATGTGGCCATAAGTGTGTTGAGGATATATGCAGTTGTGGAGAATCAATAGGAAGACCACCAAGTTTTTGTAGTGGAGTTGGAAGGTATAATTTACAAGCAACATGTTTCTAGTTTAATTGACCCTGGATCTAACCTTAGTTATGTCTCACCTCAAGTTGTTGAATCATGTGGCTTACAATGAAAGAAACATGCAAAAGAATGGTTAGTTCAATTAGCCATAGGAACTAAGAGAAAAGCGGCTAAGGTCATATAAGCTTGTCCATTTGAGATAAGTGGACCGAGTGCATGAGAAACCTTGAATATCCTACCCCTAGGATCATATGATGTACTACTAGGTATGGATTGGCTAGTTTCCCACAAGGCAAAATTAAAATATTATCAGAAAACTTTAGAACACGAAGATGAAGAAGGAAATGAAAGAATTTTGCAAGGCCTTCATAATCCCATTTCAGTAAGAAAAATATCGTTGTTGCAGCTTAATAAATTCAGTTGGAAAGGGTGTCTCTTGTATGCTACACAAGTTCATAACTTAGCAGAGAACAAGGAGTTGAAGGATGAATATCACCATGTGTTGTTGGAGTTTAAGAATATATTTTCAGAAGAGGTGCTTGGATTACCTCCAACGAGAGATCTTGATTTTTCAATAGATATTGTACTTGGAGTGGTGCCAACATCGAAAGTGCCTTACAGGATAAGTACTGTTAGTGCTGCCATTTTTCTTTCCATTTTAAGAGTTGGTTTTAGGTCACGTTGCAACCTATGCATCCAACCATGTGAATTGAGGTACATAGCACCATGAGGTCGAAGTCAACAAGTGGCGGGTTGGCCCTTGAAAACGGGAAGGGATGTCAAAGTCAAAACTCGTATAAGTGGTACGGGTATGTCTTTTCCAAGAGAGTTGAGCCCCGTTGGGAAACCAGTTTCTATGTGCCTAGGTTGATTCAAGTGGTTAATGGAAATCACATCAACAAGTACACCAGTTATTATCTATCCATAATGAAGGCTGAGGGAATGAAAAATCGTGGCATTCATATCATGCATTCACAACAAACCTTATCACCTGTATCCTACACGTGGGGATTTTCCATGGAAAACCTGCAACTCGACTTGGAACATCTCATCGCCATGAATTCATTGTCCTTCAGCATGATTTCCTCTCTTGTCTAATTCATTATAAATCTCGGACGTTCAACACTCTCTCCGGCCGCAGAACCAGGCCCGAACTTTGTTTACATTTTCCCTTGCCAGTCCAATTTGTTCAAATTTTTCCTCCGGTGCATTTTTTATATATACCGTGTGTAGAATACACATTTGTCACACCATGGCGACCCCTCAGAGAGCAAGGAAAGGTGCACAGAGCAGCAAAACCACAAGGTCTGAGCCCCAAAAAGACTGGGAGTCGTTCCCACTTGCGGAAGACATCCGCAAAGATGTGAAAGGAAATATTCTCTTACCTACAGAGAATACCAGATCAAATCACACAGAGTCTGAGGTGGAGGGATTCACACAGGAAGGGAAAATAGTAGGAGTTCCCTCTCCCCAACAAAAAATTCCTTGGAGGAGGGGCATGCCGAGAAAAAATCAAGAGATCGTGGAAGCTCGAGTTGCAGAAGAGCCACACGTCTTATTAGTAACTGAAGAACTACTCAAACACGCCATCCGGCTAGAACCTGCTAGGGGATTGAGCTACAGAGATAGGAGAAGAAAAAGGAAAGCGAATATCATGGGAGAAAATGAGCAAGAGACATCTCAACAACCGAAGCAAGAAAAGTTGGTTATCGTCGAACTCTATCAGGAAAACATGGAATTAAGGCGACAAAGGCTACATAAGCATCAACAACACAGGGTCATGAAGGGAACATGGCATGGTTGAAAAGGAAGCTCAGAGAGGTGCAAGACACCATCTTACAGTTGCAAGAAACACAGAGGCTGACAGAAGAAAGGCATACAAAATATACTAGAGAATGGAAAATGACCGAGAAAGAAGCCCGCGTAGCCCTCACCAGCACGTAGGAAAAATGAGTTTAGCTAGCGCCCGTATCTGCACCCAAAAAGGATAAGACAAATATTGGCAGTTTTGAATGATATGTTTCTCTAAAATAGACTACCATTTTGATAATGACTACGACGATCTAACAACTGCTTCCTGCGCACAGTTCCCCAACAAATGATCACATCACATAAATCGAAGCCGTTATCACAGACAACAAGCTCCCGACAGACACCTGTTCACTGGGACACCTGCTTAAAGGGACACAACAACACATCTTTTCTCCATACCAAATCTTGACCGATTATCAGATCCCTGTGGCGAACGTGCGAGCAGTCATAAGTAAACAGGCGCGATTATTGTCTATTTTTGGAAAGCACTATGCGAAGAGTCTCGAACACATGTTGCTCAGTTTTTGTAGTTTTAAGGGTTAGCAGTTAGGAAAGAGGGTAGCCCAAGTGGTGCCCTCATTTATATATTTCATATTTTTGATGTAATCCAGGTTGGTTGGCAAATGTGGTAGACAACAACTATTGTATGTAATCTGAGTTTTGACTAGAATTTAATGCAAAGGTCTTGTAACTTGATGAAAAGATTCTAGTTGTGACAATTGGATGTATTGTTCTTTCTTTCTCTACGTATGTGCTTCCTGTTATCTTTATTTCATATCTTTTCTATCTATTTCAGAACGATTTTTCGAACCTGCAGATTTGTTGTACAACTTCCCTTGTTCGTGCCACTTAGACACAACGTTTTCTTCTAAAGATAACTCTGAATTCGCCCGCAGCGGCACTCTAAGTTACTTCTAGTATTTTTTCCCACCACACATTACGGTTTTACACTGAAGGTTGTTTCTCACCTAGCCTTATCCTCTCGAGTTCAGTAACTGAGTCATTTGTCATGTCTTTTCCTGAGACCGACCCCATAGCCCAAGTCTTACTTTCCTGCACCAATATAGCCGGAACTCATTATATCGTAGGCGTTAAACTTAACCATTGGTTTTCAAATCCATATCGTACGCAGATATTGCACCATTTTCGATAGAGCCCTCTCCAGATCCTAAAGGCTAGTTTTCGGGTCTCAAAGTTGGTTGAAAAAGTTACCTTCATCGTCTTTTTATTAGCCAAACAAATTTACGAAGTGCTAACATTCTGGCGCCGTTGTCGAGGAAGAAGTTGAATATATTTTCCCTGGGAGAATGAAAAACACTGCAGTTTGACCCCTGAGGGTAACAGAGGGACAAACATCCATACCAGCTGAAAAAACTTACCCTAGAAATTGCAGTCCAAACAGACCAGTAGCTCCAAGTAGAACCATTCAGGAAACCTGGCTCCAAAGACGATTTACACCAGAGATAATCCTAACCCAAACCCCTCGAAGCCTATGTACAACCCCAAGAATATCCCGCGTAAGGCTCGAGAGCAGGCACCAGACCTTTTCTACTACTGGGACAGAAGGCTATCCTTTCCCAAAGATGACATGCAGAGCATTGAGGATCTGAAGTTTGATGCATTCTTTGAGAAAAAAACTGTTCAGGTCGAAGTTAGAAACCAGTTTGGAAGAGACTATTTTCGACCCAAAAAACTTCCAAGCCCTAGTATCAAGTAATATACCTTAGAATCTAAATCCTCCTAGGGTTATGGTTGCCAGATTCACTCCCCTCATCTTGCCTTCCCAATTGCATGACATGCCTCAAAACTATATTCAGAGGATCAAGCTCTATGATGCTGAGGAAAATGTTTCTGCTCAAAGGCACTTGGATTGGTTTAACGATTTCATCGACCTGGAGGAGGTGGACTATGCAGATGAAAAAATGAGGTTGTTTACACAAAGCCTTTCAGGAGATGTAATAAAATGGTTCAAATCCCTCCCTCCCGCGAGCATTCGAGACTTTGCCACATTCGAGACATCGTTCCTAGATAGATGGGGGGACAAGAAAAACCCTTTACAAATACTGACACAATAAAATAACATGAAGAAAGCACTAGAAGAGATGGTGAAAGAATTTTCAGCCCATTTTTTGAAAGTGTACAACTTGATCCCTGCAAAAGCCAAGCCACCCCCCCGCGCTGCGCAGTTGCGGTACGCTGATTCCTTTGAAAATTATTCCTCCCTGTTGTTAAGAGAAAGAAGATCAACAAATCTGGATGCTATAATGGGTAATGATGTCAAAGTCGAAGTAAACATGATGGCGTTGGGAAAAATAAAACCAAGTTTCAACCAAGGCGACAAGAGACCCCAGGGAGATGCACAGCCATTGACGTCGCGGTCCTCAGACGATAAATTCAACATGATTATGAAGACCATGGAGAATTTGATGGAGAGAATGTCCATGGGAAATATACCTGTTTCCTGAGAACAAAACGACCCACCTCCTAGGAATCAGAACCTCAGAAGGGGTCAAATCCCTCAGATCAGACAGAGAGAACAAAAAGAGAAAAGGGATCAAGGCGACCAACAAACGAGACCTCCTTTCCAGAACAAATATGCAGACGAGGATTTTGATTAGACATTCGACGACCAATTGTATTGTTGCGATGACCAAAACCTGCGTGTGTTCTTGACAAAGAGCGAGCATGATCGGTATATGAGTAGAAACGAAGACTTTATGCCTGAGGCTGATGATGATATGATACTCGAGATAGATTATGCATTGTCTTGGGAGATAGAAGAGTTCAGGAAATGTTATCAAAATGCCATCCTGCAGTTCCAGAAGAAGTACAACCTTCGAAGCAAAGACGTGTGTACCGAGCCGAAAAAAACGAACCCCATAAGGAAGCCTCCGGTGGACACCCTTTCCACAAGCCAACCGAGGTTGGACATCGTGGCCAAGGATATGATAGAAAAAGCTAAGTCGAAGGAGGAGGTCACTAAGAAAGCTCTAGAGACAGGATGGGAGGCGAGCATAAAAGAGGTAGAGAAAACTTGTCCCCCTTTCAATTTTGAACACAAGATGGCGAAAATAAAAATCTCTATCCCATTCAATGAACTTATTAAAAAGGGCAAGTATCGGGAACAAATCATTAAAATGATGAAAATGGGGGGGACCCCCGATACTCTGAATATTCAAGACGATCACCTTGCCATCCTTTTTGGTCTGCGTGTTGAAGAGACAAGTGATTCCGAAGATGTCCCCCCTTTCTATGTTAGTCTGAAGATCCATGACATGAACCTGCATAATGCCATGGTGGATTCTGGTGTGTTGCACAACCTCATGCCAAAGGTGATCATGGATGAACTAGGTTTGGATGTCACCGGTCCATACAAGGACCTTTTCTCCTTTGATTCGAGGAAATTCAAGTGTTTAGGCCTTATCAAAGACCTAGTTGTATCGTTGGCTCAAATCCCCACTAAGAACATTGTCATGGACGTGGTCGTCGCAGAAATACCCCCAAAATTTGGCATGCTTCTCTCGAGGTCATGGGATGCGAAGTTGAAGGGAACATTGTAGATGGATATGTCGTACGCCACTATCCCTGTTTTTGGCCACGACAGAAGGCTGTATAGAGAAGTGCTGCTGAAATACATGGTAAGAAGCAAGATGCAGCCACACAATCATCCAATATACGTCATCTATACTGAGGTGGGTTCTTCTATATTCTACAATGAACTGAGTTTCGAGGAGGAAGAACCCACCGCCATCATAATAGCTGATGAGAAGACCGTGCAGGAAACAACAAAATGCACCGACCCAAAAGACCACGCAGAAAACATGGTGTGGAACATGAGTTTTGACGACGCGGTCAACAGAGAAGGAGCTAGGGTCGATGTATGGGTGAGCCCCCCTGAAGCAAGCACGAAGTTGTGCTCATACAATATCGTGTTTGAATGCACTAAGAACATGGCCAAGTATGAAGCACTAATATTGGGCTTACAGGTTCTAAAAGAATTGGGCATGCAGAAAATAGCAGTGCGCAGACATTCTGAGCTGATAATAAATCAGGTAAAGGGTCTATATCAGACCAAACACCCTAGGTTGAGTGTGTACAAGAATTTGGATTTGGACCTCCTTGAACGATTCTCAGAATATGACCTATCTGCTACCCCTAGAGAGAAAAATCAGATCATCGATGTTTTAGACACCTTGGCCTTGGTTTATAAGATCCCCATCTTCCCAAACAAAAAATACGAAATCGAGGTCAAGCACATGCCAACAGTGCCTGATAATATCAAACACTAGCAAGTGTTTGATGATGACAAACAGGTGGAAACATTCCTCCTTCTGAGCGACGAGTTCGCTAATACAAACATCGATGAGGAATGTTGCAGCAATGAATATGAGAGTGTGGATGCACACAGTAACAACGACCCTTGCCAAAACCAGATCACGGGAAGGGACATAATATAATTGAAAAATAATATTATTCCAAAGGGGTTGGTACCACTGGAAAAGATGTTTGATGAAAATGATGTGGCTAAGAACCCCAAGATCACTGCAAGCGAAGAAGACGTGGAAGTCTGCAACATCAGGACTGAGGAGAACCCAAAGATGGTGAAATTATCCAAGACACTCAGTCCAGAGGTCAAACAGGACTACGTAAAGCTCATGAAAGAGTTCCTGGACGTTTTCACATGGAGCTAAAATGACCTGAAAGTGTATGACATGAAAGTGATCCAACATGTTATCCCTCTGAAGGAAGATCAAAAACCTTTCAAACAGAAGCTAAGACGGATAAATCCCATGTTGCTGTCGTTGATCGAGAAAGAGGTAAAAAAGATTTTCGATGCTAAAATTATTATTTCTTTGAGGTTCTCGAAATGGGTAGCTAATTTGGTACCTGTAAGAAAGAAAAGTGGTGATATAACACTATGTGTAGACTTCTGAAATTTAAATAAAGTGTCTCTCAAGGACCACTACCCCCTTCCTAAAATGGACTACATCTTGCAAAAAGTGGTGGGGTCCCAGACATGGATGATTTTAAGGATGGAAATTTATTTTAAAATGTAGAAACCTTGGGGAATCTTACTAATCCTTCATATACCAACTATAAATGTTTGGTGATATTTTTGTAAAAATTTTAAATTTCTAAGGATTTTATATAGTTTGTATAATTTTTTGGCGATTTTTAAGGTAAAATAATTTTATCCTATAGAATTTGGGTGAAACATTTTTAGAATAATGAATATTTTTTTGGGAAAAAACATGCAAAATTAGCCCACAAGTGAAATTTAGCCCCTAAAATCATCCCTGGTCCCAGAAGATGTCTATGTTGGACGGGTTCTCAGGATATAATCAGATCATGGTCCACCCAGATGACAGAGAGAAAACAACTTTCACAACTCCATGGGGAAAGTTCATGTATGCCAAGATGTTGTTCGACCTGATGAATGTTGGAGCCACTTTTTAGAGGGTCATGCACAACACGTTTGCTGATGAAAGGGAAAACTTCATCGTTATTTATCTGGACGACATCACTGTGTACTCTACCTTCGACAAACAACATCTCGAGCACCTAAAGAGAGTTTTCCAGAAGTGGAGAAAATTTGGCATATCACTGAATCCAAAGAAGTCTCACTTCTCGGTAGAAGAAGGAAAGTTGTTAGGGAACATCATTTCCAAAGAGGATATTAAGATAAACCCTATCAGGGTTGAAGGGATCCTGAAGATCGACACCCTGCGTAGTAAAAAGGAGGTACAATCTTTCCTGGGAGAGGTGAAATTTTTGAGGAGATTCATCCCAAACCTCGCCAAAATCATAAAAAACATAACTTGCATGCTCAGGAAGGGAAACTAGATCAAGTGGAACCCGAAGGCCAAGAAATATTTTGAGGATATCAAAGTGGCACTGACAAAAGCTCCTATACTAGCTAGCTTGGATTTTACGAAATATTTTCTCCTGTTTTCATTCACCTCAGAACACACTATTGTCGGTGTGTTTCTACAGAAAGACAAACAGGATTTCGAAAAACCCATACCTTACTTCAGTTGGACGTTGCGCGACGCTCCACTAAGGTATGACATTATGGAAAAATAAGTGTACACCTTAATGAAATCTTTGAAAGAACTCAGCACATACATTTTGCACTCCCATTTCATTGCTTGTGTACCCAGTAGTTGAGTAAAAGATATCCTGACTCAACTTGACTCGGAAGGAAGGAGAGGCAAGTTGATAGCAGACATGTTAGAATATGATTTTGAAATAAAGACTACAAAGCTGATCAAAGGTCAGGGTCTCGCAAAGTTAATGGCGCATGCGGATTGTGATGTTGTAGACATGAATTTCATCATTGATCTGTTGGAATGCCCCCAAGAAGAAAGAACTGCGCGGGCACCTCAAAAATTCATTGATTTTCTATGGTACGCGGACATCATCTATGTGTTGGAAAATATTCAGGCCCCTCTAGGTGTGAGCAAGATTAAGGCCATATTTCTCAAGCTTAAAGCGGCTAGGTTACTGCATCCTGGACGACTCACTCTACTGGAAAGATCCCGAGGGAATATTGCTAAGCTATTTGCTGGAAGACGACACAAAGTGGTTCATACAAGAATTTCACAAAGGCCACTGTGGAGGAAACCACTATTGGAATACCACCACGCAAAAAATCATGAGGGTTGGTTATTACTAGCCTGCAATTTTCACTAACGTATATAAGGAGGTCTCTAGCTGCCACAAATTTTAGGTTTTTGACGGAAGAAGAAAGTTGCAGCCCCTGCCACTAAAGCCAATCTCAGTCGAAGAACCTTTCATGAAATGGGGTCTAGATTTCATAGGAGAGATAAACCCTCCATCCTCTGCGCGACACAAATGGATAATCACGGTCATTGACTATTTCATGAAATGGATAGAGGCGATCCCCATGAAACAAGCTACCGATGCAATCATCATCCAATTTCTGGAGACAAACATCTTGTCGAGGTTCGGGTGTCCTGTTAATATCATTACAGATAATTCAGTCGCATTCATGTCTAAGACGATGGAGAAGTTTTTTCAGGATTACAACATAACCTTGGGACATTCCATGACGTACTATCCATGAGGAAGTGGGTTAGCAGAATCCTCGAACAAAATCCTGACCAGGATCATCAAAAGACTCCTACAAGAAAACAAGAGAACCTGGCATAAAAATCTTATCTACACGTTGTGGGCAGATCGGGTTACCACCAAGAAGTCTATATCAACGTTGCCTTTCCAGATTGTTTACGACGCAGATGAAATTTTCCCTACTCCACTGGAACTGCCCATCAGGAAGTTATTGCAAGAATAGGAGGTCGAGCCAAATGATGCACAGAGGATAATTAATCATCTAATTCACATGCAGCAGGCGAGAGAGCAGGTTTATAATCGGTCGCAGCTCCATCAGGAAAGGATAAATAAATCCTTCGATAAGCGCTCTAATCCAGAGGATTTCCGGTTGGGTGATATAGTTTTAGATGGGATGCGAGAAATGAAGGTAAAGGTAAGAATGCAAAGTTTGACCACCTTTGGATGGGTCTATTCAGAATCAGGGATCATAGTGGGAAAAATGCTTATTTTCTAAAAGTATTAGATGGAGAAAGTTTTGATTGGGGCCCTGTAAACGACAGGTTCCTCAAACATTACTTGATGAAATAAGATCAATTTGAGTCATTTGTCATTGTAAATATTCATTTTATTTTACGTCGAGTCAGTAGGTCAGCAGAAAATTGAAGCCCGAAGTGAAGGCCCTAAGTTTATGCTGAAGTCTTAGAAGCTGCATCGATAGGTTTAATTTGTTTTTTCATTCGTTAGTTATTTTTCTCAGTATCTAGAGGTCAAATAAATCCCAATGGTCAGGCACCTAGTCTACTGTTCTTTGCTACCTCATAGGGAGGATAACATCCCTTTTGGAGCCAACTGTTAGAGCCGCCATTTTTCTTTCCATTTTAAGAGTTAGTTTTAGGTCACATTGCGACCCATACATCCAACCATGTGAAGTCAGGTATGTAGCACTGTGAGATTGAAGTCAACAAGTGGTAGGTTGGCCCTTGAAAACAGGAAGGCATATCAGAGTCAAAACTCATATAAATGGTACGGGTATGTCTTTTCCAGGAGAGTCGAGCCGCGTTGGGAAACCAGTTTCTACGTGCCTAGGTCGAGTAATGTGGTTAATGGAAATCGCATTAGCAAGTACAACAATTATTATTAGTTCATAATGAAGGTTGAGGGAATGAAAAATCGTGACGTTCATATAATGCATGCCCAACAAACCTTATCACCTGTATCCTACACCCGGGGATTTTCCATGCAAAACCTGCAGCTCGATTTGGAACATATCGTTGCCATGAATTCACTGTCCTTCAGCATGATTTCCTTTCTTGTCGAATTCATTATAAATCTCAGACGTTTGACACTCTCTCCAATCGTAGAACCAGGCCCGAACTATGTTTACATTTTCCCTTGTCAGTCTAGTTTGTTCAAAGTTTCCCCCATGTGCATTTGTTGGATATACCACACGCATAATACACATTTGTTGCGCCATGGTGACCCCTCAAAGCATCAGGAAAGGTGCGCGGAGCAGAAAAACCACAAGTTTTGAGCCCCAAAAAGACTGGGGATCATTCCCACCTATGACAGACATTCCCAAAGACGTGAAAGTAACTTTTCTCTTACCTACAGAGAAGACCATACCAAATCACGCAAAGCCTGAGGTGGAGGGATTCACACAGGAAGGGAAAATAGTAGGAGATCCCTCTCCGAAACAACAAATGACTCAAAGGAGGGGCAGTCCGAGAATAAACCATGAGATCGTGGAAGCTCAAGTTACAGAAGAGCTACGCATCGGATCAATAACTGGAGAACTACTCAAATGCACCATCCGGCTAGAACCTGCTGGGGGATCAAGCCACGAATACAGGAGAAGAACAAGGAAATCGAATATCATGGGAGAAAATGAGAAAGATCCATATTAGCAACTGAAGTAGGCAAAGCTAGCTATCACCGAACTCTATCAAGAAAATGTGGAATTAAGGTGACAACTAGCGACAAAGGCTACGAAAGGGTCAGAAATGTAGGGTCGTGAAGGGAATGTGGCATGGTTGAAAAGGCAGCTCAGAGAGGCATAAGACACCATTGTACAACTGCGAGAAACACAGATTCTGATGGATGAAAGGCATATGAAATATTCCAGAGAATGAAAATGATCGAGAAGGAAGCCCGCGTAGCCCTCACTAGCACGCAGGAAAAACGAGTTTAGTTGGCACCCGTCTCTGCACCCACAAAGGATAAGATAAATATTGGCAGTTTTGAATGATACGTTTCTCTGAAATACTCTACCATTTTGATAACGACCACGATGATCTAACAACTGCTTCCTGTGTGCAGTTCCCCAACAAATGATCACATCACAGAAATCAAAGTCGTTATCACAGACAACAAGCTCACGATAGACACCTGTTCGCCGGGACACCTACTCAAAGGGACACAATGACACATATTTTCTCCATACCAAAGCCTAAACGACGATCACATCCCCATGGTGAACCTGCAAGTAGTCATAAGTAAACATGCATGATTATTGTCTATTTTTGGAAAGCACTATGTGAAGAGTCTCCAGCGCATGTTGCTCAATTTTCCTAGTATTAAGGGTTAGCAGTTAGTAAATAGGGTAGCCCAAGCGATGCCCTCGTTTATATAATTCATCTTTTTTATGTAAGCCAGGTTGGTTGGAAAATGTGGTAGACAACAACTATTGTATGTAATCTGAGTTTTGACCAGAATTTAATGCAAAGGTCCTATAGCTTGACGAAAAGATTCTAGTTGTGACAGTTGGATGTATTGTTCTTTCTTTCTCTGCGTATGTGCCTCTTGTTATTTGTACAACGCCCCTTGTTCACGCAATTAGAAAAAACGCTTTCTTCTAAAGCTAACTCCTAATTTGCCCGCAGCGACGCTCTGAGTTACTTCCTTTATTTTCTCCGGCCACACATTACCGTTTTACACTAAAGGTTGTTGCTTGCTTAGCCTTATCCTCTCGAGTTCAGTCACTGAGAAATTTTCCCGTATTTTCCTCAGACCGACCCCATAGCCCAAGTCTTACTTTCCTGCGCCAATATAACCAAAAATCATTATATCGTAGGTGTTAAATCTAGCCACTGCTTGTCAAAGCCATATCCTACGCAAAGACCGCGCCATTTGCGAGAGAGCCCTCTCTAGATCCGAAAGGCTAGTTTTCAAGTCTCAAAGTTGGTTGAAAAAGTTACCTTCATCGTCTGTTTATCAGCCGAATAGATTTACATAGTGCTAACAGGTACAATAGAGTTGGTTGACCTGAAGGTGCAGTAGAAAGAAATGTTGGAAAAAGGTTACATCAGGCCGAGTGTATCACCATGGGGAGCACCAGCCTTGTATGTAAAGAAGAAGGATGGTACCTTGAGACTGTGTATTGACTATAGGTAGCTGAACAATATTACCATCAAGAACAAGTATCCTTTTCCCATGATTGATGATCTTCTTGATCAACTCAGAGGAGTTGTTGTCTTTTGAAAGATTGATTTAAGGTATGGATATCACCAAGTCAAGATTAAGGATGACGATATCCACAAGGAAATATTTAGAACGAGGTGTGGGCACTATGAGTTTGTAGTGGTTCCATTTGGGCTTACAAATGCACCAACTACTTTCATTTACTTGATGAATAATGTGCTCAACAAGTATTTAGACAAATTTGTCTTGGTGTTCATGGATGATATTTTGGTTTATTCCAAGACTAGAGGAGAACATGAAGAACATATTAGGATAGTGTTACAAGTTCTAAGAGAGACCCATATGTATGCTAAGTTTAGAAAGTGTGATTTATTTCATAAGGAAATCCAGTACTTAGGACACATAATCTTAGCAGAGGGAGTGGCAATAGATCCTGAAAATATCAAGGAAATCATGGATTGGCCTACCCCTAGAAATGAACAGAGGTAATATATTTTATGGGATTGTATGGGTATTATTAGAGGTTCATAAAGGGATTTTCCAATATTGGTATTCCCATTACCTCATTAAAAATAAAGGGGAAGAATTTTGTATGGTCACAAGAGTGTGAGGCTAGTGTCCAATAGCTGAAACGTCTTTTGACTAACTCCCTTGTTCTAAATATTGTAGATCTTGAAAAGGATTTCTTGGTTTTCATTGATACCTGCAAAGAAGGACTCGGTGGGGTTCTTGTGCAATAAGGGAAAGTGATTTGGTATGAATCACAAAATTTAAATGAGCATGATAAGAAGTATGTCACTCATGATCTAGAGCTTGCAGCGATTGTGCATGCGTTGAATATGTGGAGACATTATTTTCAAGGAAGATGGTTTGTTTTGATGACATACCACTATGGTATGAATTATCTATTTGACAAACCAAGCTTGAATTCTAGACATGTCAGGTGGATGGAGTTGATCAGGGAGTTTGATTTTGACATCTAACGCATTAAAGGAAAGGAGAACAAAGTGGAATATGCACTCATATGAAGTGTACATGATGTACACTTAGTAGCTACAAGTTTAGGAGAGTCTAACATCAAGTAGAAGATTTAAAAACTCTTGTAAGAAGATGAGTTCTTCAATCGAATGAAAGAAGGGATACAACAAGAACCCTAGGAGAAAATGTATGAAGGATATTAGCTTGGGGTTGATGGTTTGTTGTTGTATAAAAACAAGTTGTATGTGCCTAATTCAACAGAGTTGAGACATCTGATTATGGATGAGTTCCATAGAATACCTTATGTAGGTCACCCTGGTTATCAAAAGATGGTAACAACAACACGGAAGTTGTATTATTGGTTTGGGATGAAGCATGATATTGTCGAGCACATTGCTAAATGTTTAGAGTGCCAACATGTGAAAGTTGAGCATAGAAATCATGTTGAGTTATTGCAGCCTTTGCAAATAACATAGTGGAAATGGGAGATAATCTCCATGGATTTTATTACCAGTCTACCAAAATAGTGAAGTAACATGACACAATCATGGTTGTAGTGGATAAGTTGAGCAAGGCACCTCCTTTTATTCCTATTACGTGTAATTTTAAGGCCATAGATGTTGCTAACATTTTTATAAAAGAAATTTTTAGATTGCGTGGTCTTCCTAAGACCATAATCTCGGACATTGATGCTAAGCTCACCTCACATTTCTAGAAAATCTTGTTTGTAGATTTGGGAGTGCGGTTGGTTTTTAATACGACCTACCATCCTCAAATAGATGGTAAAACTGAAAGAGTGAACATAGTGCTAGAAGATATGTTAAGGATGTAGGTTATGCATCAATCCAAGCAATGGGAAAATATCTATCCCTTGTAGAGTTTTCTTACAATAATGGTTATTAGGAATCATTGAAAAGGAGCCCCTTTGAGGTTATATATGGCATAAAGTGCATAGTTACAATCAACTCGGATAGTCCATTGGAAAAAATTTCACTTGGACCAAAATCAATGAAACAAGCAATGATTAAGATAAAGGAAAATCTAAAGGCAGCCCAAGAAAGACAAAAGAGTTGTGCAAATAGCAAGAGAATTCTCAGAGAGTTCAAAGTGGGAGATCATGTGTATCTCCAAGTGAAACCCAAGAGAAGTTCCTTGAGAATGGGAATGTGTGCTAAGTTGGTTCCCCACTATTGTGGACCATTTGAATTCCTCAAAAGAGTGGGGACAATAGCATAAAGACTTGCACTACCAGCTACTGTTAGAGTTCATAATGTATTCCATGTGTATTTATTAAAAAAATATGTTCATGATCCTACTCATGTTATTTATTGAATAGGGATATAGGTGGAACTAGAGGGAGATCTCTAGCCCAAACCTCAATGCATCCTATACATGAGAGAAACAATGCTTTGCAATAGAGCCATCATGCAGGTCAAGGTGTAATGGAAGCACTTTGGAGCAGATGAGGCTACATGGGAATTGGAAAATGCCATGAGATTGGCATACCCATTTTTTCCCTATATAATCAATGTAGATACATGGTGTTTTAAACACCGAGGATGATGTTTCTTTAAGGGGGAGGGGAATGTAACATCCTATTTTCCCCGATGATTGTAATTATGCTAAAAAAGTCATATGATTTTGTTTATGAAACTTGTAATCATGTTTTGATCAATGAAAACACCACACAACTAACTGAGAAGGGAAGAACCTTGAAAGTATTAGCCATGATATCACATGTGGAATCAATGAAGTAGACTGATGAGGTGGAGATGAGATGTTTTTAGTAAAGAAAATAGGAAGCTTGTTTAGAAATATATCCTACATTGAAAAACATAAATGCACACCTGCCAACATACTTGAACCTGCATGGAGTCATGTGACCAATTATGGGAGACAAAATTGGTGGTTGAGGCAGTTAATATTGTTGATAGATATGCTCTCTTGAAGAGGCAAGGGTCAATTGGAAAACCTAATAGAAGTACATGTTCAATTATGAGCTTGATTTCTTATGCGGATTAATTCTTTTATTTTCTTCAACACTTTGATTCCATCTTAATACACTTCAACAATACCAAATCATAATTGAATAGCAATAACTATGTAGATGAGTAAGCATGCACATCAACAACACATATACCCTGAGGAAACCCTATACAGGGAGAAAACCCCCAACAAACGATATTCCTTTATTGCATTAATAATGTAATATCACTTACAAATATCCACCATGAATGTTCTAATATTAAAGAGCTTCCCAAGATGACTCTGACCTGACAAATACCTAAAATACCTTGCTGAAATACACCTTTGATATGTTGCCTCTATTGTTGATATACAACACTGATATGATGCTTTGGGATGATGCCTCTTTATCATTGATATGTGCCTCTATTGCTTCACCCTTAACTTGCATATCAAAATTGTATTAAAGAGAGGGGTCGACCTTTGCTTATATAGGTTGAAGAGGAGAAGAGGAGAGACTCGAAATAGTAACCTGTCTACATGAGTTAATCATAACTCAAATTCATACTTTAGTTCGAACTTAGAACTAGACTTGAGACTAGTTACAACTCAACATTACACTTTAGTTCAAAAATAGAACTAGACTTAAGACTTTAGTTGCAACTCAACATTACACTTTAGTTCTAAAATAGAACTAGACTTAAGACTTTAGTTGCAACTCAACACTACACTTTAGTTCTAAAATAGAACTAGCCTTAAGACTTCAATTACAACTCAACATTACACTTTAGTTCTAAAATAGAACTAGACTTAAGACTTTAGTTTCAACTCAACATTACACTTTAGTTCTAAAATATAACTAGACTTA
>SNQJ01S0013665.1:36516-52032 GCA_010110895.2 Picea sitchensis | reverse complement strand
CAACATTACACTTTAGTTCTAAAATATAACTAGACTTAAGACTTCAGTTGCAACTCAACATTACACTTTAGTTCTAAAATAGAACTAGACTTAAGACTTCAGTTACAACTCAACATTACACTTTTAGTTCTAAAATAGAACTAGACTTGAGACTTCAGTTACAACTTGACTATTTACAAGGCAATTCAAAATTCTCTTCATGGTGGATAATGTTACATGTGCCAATGCACTAGATCAATACATTTATATCATTTGCAATATTAGGAATATCGTTTGTTTCTAGCTCATAGGAATTTTATATTCAACCTAAATTTTGCTAGATTCCTTGACTTTTGCTTATGGCTCACAAGGTTTGACTAGGCTCAGATATGTTGTATGTTCCCCCTGACTTTTGCACTAGTCTGTCTATGCTCACAGAGGTTGTATGTTCCCCCTAACTTTTGCACTAGACTGACTATGCTCATAGAGGTTGTGCGTTCCCCCTGAATTTTGCATTAGACTCACATAGCATATCGTTCGTCTTGACTTTTGGTTTGACTCACAGAGGTTGTACTTTCCCCCTGGATTTTGTCAATACCTCACAAGACTGGTTGATTCTCCAAATCTCCCTGGCTAGCCTCAGGGTGGCGCATATGGCCTCTCATTTGAGAATGACTGTCGATGCTGCCAAATTTAATAGTACACCAATTAGATTTGCCCTTCAGAATTCACATCTATGAATGGAGGTCACTTTTGGCATAATTGGTAGAGGAAGAGACCAAAGGTGAAAAACATCACCAAGAGGAAAAATGAAATAGGATCGAGAGACTCACACATAGAAGAGAGAAGAGAAAGAATAAGATATGGGACTCAAAACTATTAGTCACCATGAGTGGTATGAGAAGAGAACATAACAAGAAGTGCATAGGAGAGGGAATACCCTGAGGAAGAGCATTTGAGTAGCAGGCTCACGAATAGAGGGTGCAGTGAAAAAAGACGTTCATTGAGATAGATTGAAGAGAATAATAACATGGAGATTTTTCCTTTAAGAAAATAGAAATCACATCGAAATTAATGATGATCACCCTGAAACAAAGAAGAACCAAATCCACAATGGAGCGATAAAGGTCCACAACTTAGTACTTAATGGACATAAACTGACATTGGTAAGAGGAGGTCATGAAGGGACTGTATAGAAGAGAAGGGACTCCCTTATGCAGAGGAAATCCAGTTGATAAACTACTCGATAAAAATATGAAATCCCTGAGCTCAATGAGGAGGGGGTAACTTCTATTGTTGTGAGTGAAGGAAGGAGAGTAACCTTCCTAGATCATTTGAACTTGAAGACTACCTTAATAATTCCCTTGTGATATCATGGCTTGGCACGAGGATGGAATAATGTAGGAAGGAAATCTATAGTATGGCCTAAGGTTGGGAGGAAAGACGCCCTCTCTTATTCAGTTGGTTGTTTATACTTTCTCTAAACATACAAGTGACTAACCTGGCTTGTTTGATACATGGTAGTGATGTAAATGTGTGTTTTTCTAGCTTAATTAAAATTATGAATGCATGTAAATGATATATGGATGATCCGTATTTTATGTGCGGAATGAAATGAATACAGATTATTAATAGGTGCTTAACACAAAATAACAGAGATACAATAAAACTGGTTTTCTATTCAATAACGAAATAAGCTGAAACTGTAAAATGCAGCGGAAACAAGCTTGTTGGAATGGTGGTGGCTTATCTCTGAGAAGAGATGTGAAAACTGCGCGCATTCACAAGAAGAAGATTACAATGAGACTCTGAAGGAATTTTTACAATAAACAAGAATTCAAAAACCCTAGACATCCAAAAAACATAACCCTAGGAGATGAAGCACCAAAAGTCATGTGGGCGTCGTTTGGGTAAGTTCATCAACTTCCCGGGGTCGTAACTTTTGAATACGATCTCCGTTATAGGTGTGTGATAGCCCGTTGGAAAGGTATCATAAAGGAGATTCATTTTAGGGGATCAATCATGCATTTAGATATCATTGAGAAGCTTGATCCCGAAAAACCTTCATTTAGGCCCTCAAAATGGCCCTAGAAGTTAAAACTGCTAAAAATAGTAAATTGCCAAAATTATTAGAAAACTATTTTGAGCCAGTTGGAAAAGGTGGGTGGCCGCCGATATCCATATAGATAAATCCTTCCTCGTTAGTAAGAAATCATCTCCATTGCATTGAGGTCCCCCATCAAATGAGGAAATTTCTGCTGAATTTGGCCCCGGGTGAGCCATTTGCCTTGGTGCAGGAGTTGCCCTGATTTGACAACTCGATAAAGTTGGATCCTTTGTTGTCAAGTGCCCTTGATCTGTGTGTCCACAATTTGATCATTGGATCTTTGTTGCTGCTGCCCTTGATCCGTGGTGTCCACAATTTGATCATTGACGCCCGCAGCGTACTGGTTGAGCTCTATGGGTAACAACTGCTCTTCTCTGAAGGGTCCAATAATGGTGGGAAACAAGGCTGAAGGAGATCCACGTTGAACATTGGGCAGGCCATGGACAAGAGGAGGAATGTTGATTCAAAATAATTGATCCCTAACGGCCTTGGTGATAGTGTACCACCCATAACGGAGTGGAAAAGCTCATAATCCCGTAAGTTTTTCTTTTCTCTGCGGCGCAACTAAACTTTTTCCCACCTAAAACTTATGTGGCACCCGATGTTGATCATGGCAATCGCTTGTACTTGTCATTGGACTTATGTAGGATATCCCAAACCTGCTACGAGGGCCGATTCCACTAAATGAACCAGTGTCTTGTCGCCTTTCACCGAGCATGAGATGAGCCGGCCGAGGTGACCTGCAAGGGAAGTGCAACATCTATGGGGACCCAATGGTTGGAATCCCAAACCCCACCTGAAAGGATGTATCAATTGAGCTATGCAGAGCTCATAGAGCCAGTGTTGCATATAGGAAGGCTCGTCCCATGTGCGAAGTGCTTTGAATTATACATGGCGATAGGCATAATCATTTGATTTATAACCCGGTTTGGCCATCCGTCTCATTAAAGGTCAGGATTTGGTGTAGAGCTTCAGGTTCAAAGAAGAATTTATGGGTTCGACCCGTGCACGTGATGAGAAATCGACTATCCCGACGAAAAAATGGTTTGTGGGATTCCAAATGTACCCGAACTCGTTCAAATAAAATCTTGGCATTGTCCTCTATCGTGATTCTCTTCTTGCAGGCAAACATAATCGCCATTCAGAAAATGATCACCGTTCACAAAACACGCTTATGGACGGGAGGTTCGACATGTAGTCCATTGATATTTATTCCTATGACCGTCAGAGTAGGAAGAGGGTGTACAGCCCCGCTTCTTAGCAAGTTCGCTGGAAATACGCTGTGCAGTGTAGGACTCGATGATACTTGTTGACCTCCTCAACAAAGCCGCCAATAGAAATTCTTTCTTTTCCAGAGTGATCGCCATCATATTTTCGACACCGGTGTCCCGCCACTAACCGTGAGTGGGATTCTGGGATCAACTTTCTACTCACTTGATGAACATAGATATGGAGCAGACGACACAACAACCCATCTTGAAGATGGAAATTATCGACAATCAGGTTTGCACCCAACATTTGGTGGGCGGTGGAAAAGTCATGTCCGGCTCCTCATAGAGATGAGGCCATCTAGATGTCTCATGCCCACAAGAGTCTAAAGGCACCGTGTGGGTGAGTATCACGACCGGAGGTCTGGCCGAGGAAATCAACGAAACGATTGGTGCTTCATGTTTTATAATTTGATGTTGAGGTGGAATTGTTGCAAGTATGGACCACTTTTGAAGGCTTAAGCATCGGCAATTTTCTCCCTCGTGGTCTCGATTACGGTGAACTATAGTGGCTTATGATTAGTGTGGATGACTGCCTCCTTCCTAATAATGTAATGTCTCCACTGGCGGAAAGTTTTCACAATGGAGTTACATTTATTTTTCGTAAGTAGGGTACCTATGGATAGTATCCGGATGCTGTCTCACTATGATAGGCCAAGGTGTGGTCGTGTCGATATATCCATGCCCACAACATAAATCAAGCATCATCTCAATCTCAAAGCGGGATGCTGCGTGCCTGGTAGCGAAAGCATCACAGCACAAGCACCGCTTCAAATCATCGAACACTTGTTGTTCAAACCGACCACATGAAAATTTTTCCTTAACACCACCCATATTTGGCTGAAGGCCGTTGCAATATAGGAGAATACCAACATGAACCTAAGATAGAAATTAGCAAGTCCCAAAAGCTCAAGCTCGAGTGTTGTTGGGGCTGGCCAACACGGATGACTTGGATCTTGGTTGATCCACATGTACACCATACTCATCAATGATGTATCCTATGTAATGGACCCCTCGGCCCCATGCCGGCGATCATTTTTTCCAAGTTGTCGTGATATCTTGTGTTGTCGCAGGGTATGCAAACTGTTGAATACTATGCAAGAGTTCAACCTGCAAGTCTGGGTTAAAATTAGAATGTCATCCAAGTACAACACTAAAAAGTATTGCGAGGGTCGCAGGATACCGTCCATCATCCTCAAGGAAAGTGGTTGAGAATTTGTCAAACCAAAGGGCATGACCAACCATTCAAAAGGCCTTCTCCTTTGACTTGAAGGCCTTCCATACATCTATCCGCTCTACGGGGACTGGTGGTAGCCGACTTCCATCAACTTTACCAAGCATTTGGCCCCGTGGAGTTAATCTCAAGGAGGTTGTTATCTGGGAATCGGGTACCGATTCTTGAATATGATTTTATTCAGAGCCCGTAATCAATACAGAGTCACCAAGTTCCATCTTCTTCCACCAAGATGATTGGGCTTCCGCAAGGTGATGAGCTGTGTGATCGATGTGCCCCTTTGTGGAGCAGTTCTTGGATCCGCCGCTTGATCTCCTCATTCTCTAATAAAGAGAGACGATAGATCGCCCATTGTGAAGTAGTGGACCAGGGGTCATATCGATGAGGTGCTTGACTGGGCAAGTAGAGGTACCCTTTTAGGTGAGGAGAAGATATCCCAGCATTCTTCCACTAATCTTATTCTACTTCTGCTTCGATGTGTGGAGATGTCGATCAAGAGACCCTAGATGTGGTTGTGATATTTCGTTTATTCTCGGTGAGTTTAATCACTTAAGAAGATAAATTTCCTGGTCCGAGAGATGATCTTCTTGCATTTCTAGCATAGATCAAAGAAATAACACTAGGTGGACCGCTCGTATCCAGCATAATTTCCTATTCAGCAATAATAGCATATTTAGGTCTAGACTCATATACAACATGACGCTTTCATAAATAAGGTTGTCCAAGGCAAGAACATCAAAAACTTTGAGAGGAGAAACATCACACAATACCATCTTGAAGGGCTTGATGTCATATATGATAGCCTTATTACTGTTGGTTGACGCAGATCGCCTTGGTAGATCCATCCAATGGTATAGGGTTGTGGTGCTAATGTTGTTGGCGTGGCCAACTACTTTATGATCTCTACCGAGATGAGGTTCTTCCTCGATATCAAGCATCGCTGATGAAGTGTAGGGGGGTGCCTTTTACCGACATCTGTGAATGGAAGAGGTACTCTCCTTCTTCTAGCCTGCCCGTCTAACGATAGAGCTTGGTGGTCGAAATGGTGGCACCGGGTTCCGTGACAATGATCCGTCTTCCCCTTTATAGTTTTGGCTCGTGAGTCGGAATCTGCATCTAATTCAGAGGTTTTCACTTTCGCCACCAATGACTACTTTGAGCGGCAACAATGTTGTTATGCCATGGGCTCTTATGGAAGTCACACCACTTCCTAAGATCTTTCTTTGTCTTTCCGGGTGTTCTTCATTCCTTGTGGCTTGGACTGGTTGTCCATATACTGTCCATATTTACTTCGGTCCTTTGTTCCTGCGGGTTGGGGTCACCTTCGGGCTTTTTTTAGGGGTTCCCAGGCCCTATTTTTCGTGTCTTTTGTTTGAGCTTTGCTCGATTTTGATGACATATTGGTAGGTCACTTCAAAAGATGAGATGTCCATAAATTCCATTTTGGTTTGGATGTATCTATGAAGATAATCATGATACCTAAGCATGAGATGTCGCCCTAATATCTTGCAGATACCCATCTTGGTGCAAGGTATGGAAGATATTTGTGAAATCTAGCAATCGCTGGTCTCTTTCTTACCGCGAATGTGGTCTATTTGGTATACGTGTCATCAGAATTTCCAACATGGTATATTGTTCCTAATAGTATCCCTGAAGGATTCCCAGGTCATCATGACTGAAAATAATGAGGTTTCCTCTATTTCCTTTTCTCCCTCAAAGAAAGCCTCAATTAATCTTTGACATGGGGAACGGCTTCTGAGGAGCTGAAAAGTAATATTTTCTATCTCAGTTATGATGAAATAACCCTTCGAAAGTATATTCAACCACTTGCCTACAACATATGCATCTATTTGACCTTCAAATATAGGAATATCAAAGTTTATTTGTACTTTGAAGGTGGCGGTGCCTCCATTCGGTGAAGATGTGCTGTCTCAAGCAGTAGTCAGCCAAGGATTTGCGCTGAACTATCCATCATCTCGCTCCTCTATTGCATGAGGGATTCTCAACTGTAAATTTAAAAGGATATCATGTTCCGTAATATTTATTTTCTCCTACCACAGAGAGGTCGCTACATGCGAGATTTTGTCTCAAGAGAAACAAGTTCGAGACCAATTCTTTGTAATTCACTGCTGGGGACATGCATTAAGATCTTAATAAGGAGAAAATCGCTCGATACTAATCGATCCATATTTTATGAGAAGAAAAAAATGAATACAAATTATTAATGTTCTTAACAGCTGTAACAGAGATACAGTAAACGGGTTTTCTATTCAATAACGTAAATAAGCTAAAATCAGAAATGCAAGGGAAACAAGCCTCCTGAATGGTGGCGGCTTTCCGAGAAGAGATGACGATGCAATACATTCAAAAGAAGAAGATTACAATGAGGCTATGAAGTCATTTTTATAATAATACACATGAATTCCCAAACCCTAGACATCCAAAAATCCTAACCTTAGGAGAGCATTATAGCCAAAGTCATGTGGGCCCCGCTTTGGGTAAGTTAGTACGCCAACTTCCTGGGGTCGTAGAACTCTTTGCATAACACCGCTTTTAGGTGTATGGTAGCCCGCTAGAAAGGTATCATTGATGAGATTAATTTTGGGGTCACCATGTATTTGATTATAATCAGAATATCTATCCTAAAAACTTCATTTAGGCCCTCAAATGGCCCTACAAGTTAAAACCGCTAAAAATACTAAATTGCCTAAATTGTCAGAAAACTATTTGAGCTAGCCGAAAAAGGTGGGCGGCCACCTGCTATCCATTTGGATCATTCCTCCATCCTTAGTAAGAAATCATCTCCATTGCGTTTAGTTCCCCAATCACATGTGCTGATCCTCTCAATGAACAAAGGCATTGTGTCGCCTTCGGCTGAGCGTGAGGAGAGCTCTGGCTGAGGTGACCGCAAGGAGTATTGTAACATCTATGGGACCCAATGTTGGAATCCCAACCCCACCGGAAGTGATATGTCCGCTTGAGCTATGCATAGCTCGCTGTAGCTACGCTAGACATAGGGAAGGCTCTCATCTCATGTGTAAGGGTCTTTGAATTATACATGCTAAGGACATGCACAATCATTCAATTTACAACTTCGATTTGGCTTACCCGTCCAAGTGGAAGTTCGCGGATTTGTTGAGCTTGGCCTCTAGTAGTGACCAGAGGCTCCCACTGCATCGTGCCGAGAAATCGACTATCCTCGATGTGAGACAATGGTTTGTGGGATTCCAAAATGTACCCACTCATTCAAAGAAAAAGATTTCAAGGGGCTGGCCTCTCATAGATGTGTTCTTCGCGTGCAACCGTAATCACCATCTTAGAAAAGGGATCAACAACCACAAAACATAGTCATTTCTCCTCCGCTTGGTGGATGAGAGGCCGTGACATGTAGTCTATGGAGATGGATTCCCATGGTCTGTCAAAAGTAAGAAGAGGAGTGTACATGACTTTTTCTTAGTGGTCAATTAGAAATAGAGCAAAGCATGGACTTTGATATGTTGTTGACCTCCTCTCAAGTTTCAGCCAATAGAAATGTTTCTGTAGTATTGCCACTGTCTTTTCCATGCCAAAATGTCCTATCACCCGATTGTATTGGGATTCCCAGATCAGCTTTGCTTGCTTACTTGATGGAACATAGATATGGCCCATTTATCAACAACCCATCCCAAGATGGAAATTATTGACAACCGTGTTTGCACCCAATACTTGGTAGGTGGGTGGAGAAGTTAGTCTATCTCAGCAGAGCTGAGGCCATCTAGATGTCTCATGTCCGTAAGAGTCTAGCACCGTCGTGAGTGCCACGACTAGAGGTCTACTGAGGAAATCAATGACGATTGGTGCCTGTATGTTTATACTTGATGTTGAGGTGGAATTGCTGCAATTATGTGACCACTTTTGATGCTCTGGCCATTCTGCAATTTTCCCTCGGTTCCATGAACTACAGAGGTTTGCGATTAGTGTGGATGATCACTTTTCCCAAGAAATGTAATGTTCCACTGGCCGCTTCTGTACAATGGAGCATTTCCTTTGTCGTAAGTAGGTAGGTTACTGGCAATATCTAACAATGTCTCATTCATGATAGGCCATAAGTGGCTATGTACGAGAACTATGCCCACAACATAGTCAAGCATCTGCCTCGATCTCAAAGGGATGTTATAGGTCCGGTAATGAAAGTATCACTGAAAAAGCATTATTTCCAATCATCGAATGTTTGTTGTTGGTATCGGCCCCACGTAAATTTCGCCTTATTACCACCCCTGTTTATTTGGCTATGGGCCCATGCAATATGGGAGAATCCCAACAACAACCTCACAGAAATCGGGCAAGGCTCGAGAAGTCCAAGATCGCTGAGTCTTGTTGGGGCTAGCCGTTGAGTGCAATCTATGTCAGATAAATTTCAACGACACGTCAACCAGAGCTCAGAATCTTAGAGGCACAAATACAGTGTGAGGATTGTGTTGTCTATTCTAAACTACTAAAGCAAAGAACATAAAAATAACATGAATATACAAATGACAAATTTTACCTACTATATAAAACACATAGGTGTACTGGCATCAATGCATGGGGGCCCTTCCATCCTTCAATAAGTACACCATAATCTTAACACAAGATAGATCAAAATGGAAGCATGTCTTGTATTCAAAAGAATATGATTACATATTCATTCCAATATGAAATCTCCTATCGACTAACCTCAAGAATCAACCTATCAACCAAATGGCAAATGATGAGACATATCCTCTTTGACCTTTATCCAAATCTCCTTCCATATCTTGAAGAGAATTCTAATTTGAGTATTGGAGGCCACATAAGAGTGTCTTGAAAGCCTAAATCATCTACACATGTCACCAAACTCATTCTAATTGTTAGGGATAAGTATATATTATTTTCCAAAGTTTAACCACAAATTCACTTAAAATGTTAAGAATTGATAAACTTGGGAAAAGCATAGTTATAACCCAATGATGAGGTAAATGTAATGATGTGGAGTTGATATGAAGGTGATATGAAGGTGAAATGGAAGTAATTGTAAAGGTTTTAGTGAATTAATGGAATGAGAATAGGGACTATTTTGAGGCCCAACATACCCTGTCTAAATCGAAGATATTGCATGTCCTCATGCAATCAATTAGATTACTTTTTGATACTTGAGCTTTGGCTTAAACTCTACATGATATCATTTACTTAACTTTGCAAAAGTTAAGTAAATAATATCATGCAGAGTTTAAGCCAAAGCTCTGCATGATATCATTTACTTAACTTTTGCAAAGTGTTTTTGATGAACTGCAACTTGGCTGGTTCTTGTGTTTCAACCATATTTTATTTGTTGCATTCAATATTAATGCATGATCTTTTGCATAATGTACCTTTTAATAGAAATATTTTGTTAGAATGCATCATGTTGGTTCTCAGGTACAAATCCATGATTGTGTTGGCATCCAATTAACTTTTAAACACTTTTGACAAAGCCATTTATATACTCATGTAATAGTGAATATATTTTGAAGGTATGTGAGTTTTAGAATGTGATATATGAATATGGAAAATATGAAAGTGACAAAGTATGTATGTAAATGTATCCCTCCCCCCAAATTGATGGTTTTGGAAGTTGTGTGAGATGATAAAAGGAAGCGAAGTTTTTCCAAAAATTATCATACTCACTTTTCAAGGAATTAAAATGGTTAAAAGTTAGAAAATATCATACCTTAACTTACCTTTTTCAAAAATGGATGAGAGTTGTGCACGTGTTGCTGCAAAATTCTGTTCATAATTTTCTTTACTTGGTTGTGAAAATGGTGGATGAGGCTGAAAAGGACATTTATTGTTTTGCATTTCTGTTTCTAAATATGTTGTCGGATCTCAATGTTTGGAACCCCATATCACAAGCAACTGCTAGTCGATCTTCTAATGTCAGAATTTGTCACGCTTACTAAATCTCACGGATCTTCATCGTTTGAATCGCTATCAATGCCAATCAAAATGTATATAAGGCTTCTTGGAAGGTATACAAAATAGAAGTTACATTTCCCCCCCAACCTTATTTATTGACTTGTCCTCGTCATGAAAACCGAAAATATGTACCAAGTCTTCAATGGTTGATGGCACAAATCTTACTATGTGATTAAATGTGGTGGTGTCGAACATAGTAGTTAGTTGTTGACTTAGTGGTCATTAATGAATGCCACTAGTCAACATGAGAGCTCCCACCATTGATTCCCATGGGAGTCAAGATGCCTAACAAATATTTGTAGGTACGAATAAGATTGTTGTGGTCGAACATTTCATAAGATCCAAATCTAACAAGGGATATTAATGTAATCCCATTGTTCATTGGAAAGAGTACTTTAGACATTAATGCATGCAAGCCTCTAGGTGTTTTTACAAAGATAATTATACTCAAGGAATTTGACTCAATGGTGTACGGAAGGAAGGGTTTATTTGCAAGTGTAGGAAAAATGAAACCGACAATGAATATGTAAAGTGGGACAAAAAAAACTTGTAGATGAGTCTTGTTGGTTTTATTGGTGAGTTAGATTGTAGTGAAGTGTATGTGGTAATGGAAATGGATAATGACTCTTGCTGGAATTATGGCATACAATCTTTCAAATATAGCAATGGAATGGAAACTCTCAATGGAAAGAAAACTTTCAAACATAGCAAATCTGCCCCGGAATTCTGCTAAAAATAGCTAAGTTTGACTAGTCTTTGACCAGCCACTTGGAGATGTCGAACTCAAGTGTGGATAGGTTTTTCACCATCCTTTTAAATTTAGGAACAAACCCATCTCTTACAACTTTGTTAATCCACATGCAACATTTCAAACGACAAAACCTTTACGTAGTTGCAAAAATTCTAATTTTGAAAATCATTTATAATTATGGACTGGTTCTTTAGAGTTTTTTCATGAAATTTGTCTTTGGAAGATTAATTGTCGTCACAATGTAATATTGTTATTGATCACTTGATTAATCTATAACTTGCGAAAAAACTTGGTAGAAAGAAAACATAAGCGTGTTCAAGAAGAAATGGCCAATTTCTTAGTGATTCTTACGCAAAAATAGATGCCAAATGAAATAGATTAAGAAAATCAAAGTGTTGAAGGTAAATCTATTCATGATATTAGTAATCCATTCTTAAAGAAATAACCATGAAAGTAAAGTTACTCCCTGTTGCTGTCAATGAGCTTTTGTGCATGGAGAAAAGCTTGGCACTGCAGATTTGTTGTGTTGGCAATTCCCATTAACGGACTGCTAATTAATTCTCCATTTTGTGCATCAATGACATAAACATTGTAAATTTTATCACCTTTAGTGTCCTCTGCATATGCAACACATCTTGTGATTCAGGCTCACCTTGAATGCTTCAATCCGATAATACTCATGTTTCTCATCCTCCTTCCTGGATCTGTCCTCTTAACTCGTTATAAATATCCTCAAGCCATAACTGCGTTGGTATAGACGTTTTCTTGCTATAGATGGGAGATCGATTTGAAATCTCTAATATCTTGGATAATCTTTTGCACTTGCTCCTTCTTGGAGCCCTTGAGAACATTATTTTCCTTCTCACCTTGGTTTGCCGCTATGAAATCTGGGTCATAGATGCCAGGAAGAGGACTCATGCCTTGCATGTAGGGTCGCAGCTGCTTCTGGAGGTCAATACTGCTATTAAGAAGTCCATCCAAGTATGCTTCTAAGAGAATACATTCCCTATAGAGAACATCTGTCAAAAGATCTGCAGGCGTTTCAGTTCCTTTAACAACAATTACAACACACTGCAAGTGGTGCAACGTCTTTCTTTGCAGGCTTTTGTTTGGTTTCTCCATCTTCACTTGCATCTGATTCCTCTTCATCTGACTCATCTGTTGGAGATCCCACGTCATCTTTTTCAGCTACAAAGTCTTCATCCTCATCATCACTGTATTCACCACCAGCCCCACCATCACGTTGAGTTTTTATTCGCTCAAGATGTGGATCTACAGCTTCATCATCAGAATTCTGAAGTGCCGCTGCAACTCCACCAATAGTTTTTGTATCTCCTAAATTGATGATTTTCAAACCCTTGGTGTTTATGAAGCTCAAAAGATTGTGATATTCATTCCATTGAATATTTCCGAACTGATGCTCTTGCTCACTTTTCAGTTTTATAATAAGATTAAAATAGTGCGAAGACATACTACTCGTACCAGTGGCTCCATGCCTCTCAAACTCAAGATAATCAATCTCCTCATGAAGAATAAGTGTTGGGGGTTTAGGAAAGAAGAAAAATCTTTTTTTCAAGAGGATATAACACTCCATCTTCAGCCTTGAGGGAAGCCCTCACAGCATAACCATCTTGACAACTACAAAATTTCCCAGGCTGTGTAACTTTGGACCCTGA
Organism: Picea sitchensis; assembly: GCA_010110895.2. NCBI lineage: Eukaryota > Viridiplantae > Streptophyta > Pinopsida > Pinales > Pinaceae > Picea > Picea sitchensis. The sequence continues at coordinate 39,065 of SNQJ01S0013665.1, read as the reverse complement.
GAGACCACGTAATATTTGAACAAATACTTCATGTGAGAGACCCTTATAGGATGGCTCGATCCTGTATTTGAATTTAGAATTTAACAGTTCTTCACTTATTGAAAGTTCACACTCTGCTAATTTTTCTATAGCAAACTGCAAGACAATATGTGGATAAAATGTTTGACCTTTGCAAATTGGTGGATCCAGAGATATGACAACAAACGTATGGGGTTGATTTGACCTTGGTAGAAGAAAAAGACGAACAACACTACTATATTGAATTTTAAAATCATTATCTTGTTCTTGAAGTCTTAAGAATGAAAGATGGAGCTCAACTGTGTAGCAATCATTGAAGTGTGAGATCTGGTTGGGATTTCATGCGAATGGAATCCCAAGAATCTCGAAGAGGATATCAAAAACCATGAAATGCTTAGGAATACCGGGATTGGAGGTAGCAAGGTGATAAAATTGACAACGCAGGCAAAACGAGCCGCTTCCAGCGCTTCTCTCGTGACATTTTCCTTCTCCCAACTCACCAGGTGGACACAGAAAGTGAACGCATTGGCCAGTCTCTTCTTCGCACCGACATCGTATATGCGGATTTTGGAATTCGGAACACCACCACAATATCAAGATTTCGGGTAGGGTTTGTTCTCTATCTGATGATAGCATCTTGCTGGACGTCTCCCCATGGAATCTGCAGAATATATTCAACTGGCGTATGTGTAGAAAGAATTACTGGTAATCATTTCGACCAACGAGCAACACCATGAGCTTCACACGCAGTATAATTGGATCGATCGATCAATTCACGATGCATATTATGGTATAATAATGAATGAAGTATCTCCCACCGAGTGCAAAGGGTTGGGTGCATCGTCCTATAATATGCACATTTGTCTTTGAACCTGCTCACTATTTTCTGGTTCCCGTGGATCAACTTGAATCTATTGACATTATCAATCACAATCTCCGCCCGAAACCCCATGATCTCGCTGAACAATTGGGGTTATCCATAGCAGCAGGTTTATGTCACTAACCCACAGTGAGATTCTGTACCATCAATACCATCGATACCATCTTCAAACAGAATCAATACCATCGAAAAGAATCATATAGCGCAAATATAATCAATACCATCGATAGCATATAGCACAAACATAATCAATACCATCGATACCATCTTCAAGAAGGCGGTATCTTAGTAGTTTTACGTTTATTTTAGTTAATTTTTCTGTTCTCAGTCTTTATAATAGGAAATTACCCATAAAAAAACAACAAAAACAGATATTGTTTCTATTCGGTGTCGAATTGAAAGTCCCAGGGTTTTTAGGGCTTTATCAATTTTTAGAGTTGTTGGATGTATATCAGGCTTTAGGGTTTTGTTAGATTTCGAAACTTCAGAAAAGATAGTTTTCGGCATTTTGGAAGGAATTTTCCAGAGTTTCGTCTTTAGTGTTTTGTAGAAAGCATGGAATCAGACATTCCTCCAAGCTCGTTGGAAAACAAATTGGCTTGTGGTGTTTGGGATTCCATTGATTTTGTTTCAAATGAATTTAGAAATCCAAGAATAGGGAACATGGATGGCTGTAGAAATGGTATTCTGGTTGAAGAGGAGCAGTGACTCAAAGACTGTTCTTAAGTATTTGACAGATGGTATGCTTCTTAGGGAAGCTATGACTGAACCATTATTAGAGCGGTATAGGGTGATCATTCTTGATGAGGCACATGATCATTATGCAACTTGCAAGATAGCTCAGCCACTTCTGGGTGAAAAGGAATCAATGGCAGTGAACGAACTGCTCCCAGACTATGCAAAAGGTGATCTTGCTTGTCTTTGAAAATGGTGATTCAGAGATTATGGATATGCATCATGCTGGGAGTGATGTACTAGAGGCTAAATATGAACATGAAAGTAGTGAGGAAGCCAACAGAAAATTAGAGGAAAGATTGATTTCAGATTCCTGTGCTTCTGATCATTTATTTGACAATGTAGAGGAGATTTGCGACAAAAGAAAATTTTACGAGATCTCGTTTTATTTATTTTTTTATTTTTAATCTATTCTACATTAACTTTGAAAGATGTTTTATTTTCTAAGTAAAAGAATGCTTCCAATGAAGCCATCTACGGACTAAGAATTTGAAAATGCTCACATCAAGATTTAAAATGTTTACTTGATTGTTTGCAAGGATGTGAGTAACCTGTTTCATCCTTGGATTTGGTGCAAGGTTCTCTTGAAACCAATCTTTGATATTATCCTTGCTTTCCAAGAAGTACCTGTTTATCATCTTCAAATTCCTCATTCGTAGATGAGTTAGTAAGAAATGGGGGGGTTTTAAAAACTGAATGTGAAACTAACTAAGTATGGAAAGAAAAATAAAAAAGCTCAACTTAAACTTCTTTATGAAGATCCTACTGTCACTAGGTTTCACAAGTTAGTCCATGAAATAAAAAGAACTCTTAAATTAATCTAAGTGTTGTATATATAAGAAATGCTAAAACTCCATTCGAAGTTACATTCATAGATTCCTTATCACATATCAATGACTTCTCTTCATTCAATCAA
>SNQJ01S0013665.1:0-15627 GCA_010110895.2 Picea sitchensis | reverse complement strand
AAACCTAAAGTCATCGTCACAATATCGACCCAAGTTCGTCAGAAATATTTTACTATTTTACCACAATCATCTCTATAGCGACGAAACTTCGTCGCAATCTTCCACGAATATTCGTCGCATATACAACATGTGCGTCGTAAATTTGGTTTTGAGATATTGCACTCGTCGATATTACCACGTATTTTTGTCGCAAGTTGAGAAGGACTTTCATCGCACGTTTAGCAGCTGCGTCATAAGTTATTGGCTTGGCATAACTTTTTGTCCCAATTGCGACGAATTTTCGTCGTAATTGCCACATTTCTTCGTTGTTATTGCAACGATAGTTCGTCGTAATTGCGACAATGCATAGGGTTAACCGATATTGAAGGTGGTGACACATGGAGAGCTAATTTCGTTGATGTTTCCACTCACACTTGGATCATGGATATAGCGACGAAATTATTCTGACGAAAAAAAATCTCGGCTTTCATGAAAATTGCGACGGATAAGTGGGGCAATATCAATGAAAAATCGTCGCGAATTTACTCATATGTACTAGTGTGGTGGCTTATCTCTGAGAAGAGATGTGACGGCTACGTGCATTCGCAAGAAGAAGATTACAATGAGGCTATGAAGGCCTTTTTACAATAAACAAGAATTCCAAAACTCTAGACATCCAAAAAACCTAACCCTAGGAGATGAAGCGCCAAAAGTCACGTGGGCCTCATTTGGGTAAGTTAGTACATCAACTTCCCGGGGTCGTAACTTTTGCATACGATCTCTGTTTTAGGCATGTGATATCCCGTTGGAAAGGTATCATCGAGGAGATTCATTTTGGGGGATCAATCATGATTTCAATTGTCATTGAGAATATCAATCCCAAAAAGCCTTCATTTAGGCCTTCAAAATGGCCCTGGAAGTTAAAACTGCTAAAAATAGTAAATTGCCAAAATTGTCATAAAACTATTTTGAGCCAGTTGGAAAAGGTGGGTGGCCACCGATATCCATCTGGATCAATGGAAATCCTATGTAAAATGGAATGTTGTTGTTTTCCCACACTATATAAATTTTTTAACTAATGGAGTTAAGTCAAGTGGAGATGGTCTATATCCTTGGAAATGTTGACACTCAAGAGGAAAGTTTACATGATATTGAAAAATCCTTCATTTGGACAATGACAGGAGAGCCTTGGTGGTTGGGGAAGGCTTAGTTAGGTTGAGAGATCTTAAGTCATGAGGAATTCATTTGTATTAGATGGAAATCTTGCAAGATATAGACACCCTCTCTTAGTCAGTTGGTTGTTGATACTTTCTCTGAACATACAAGTGACTAACTTGGCTTGTTTGATACATGGTAGTGATGTAAATGTGTGTTTTTATGGATTAATTAAAATTATGAATGCATGTAAATGATATATGGAACTCCTGTGTAAAATGGAATGTTCTTTTTTTCCCACACTATATAAATTTTGTAACTAATGAAGTTAAGTCAAGTCGAGATGGTCTATATCCTTGGAAATGTTGACACTCAAGAGGAAAGTTTACATGATATTAACAAATCCTTCATTTGGACAACGACAGGAGAGCCCTGGTAGTTGGGGAAGCCTTAGGTAGGTTGAGAGATCTTAAGTCATGAGGAATTCATTTGTATTAGATGGAAATCTTGCAAGATGTGTAAATTATTAACCCAGATGAAGTAGAAAATCTCTGGTACGTTGAATGTGAAGTCCTGAGCTCTTAACAGTTCATATTCAGATTGAGTCCTTGGAGGTAATCTGTGTTTTAAGGTGAGTGGATTTGTAGCCATTGATTCGACGAAGTGAGGAGATCCAGACCATTGGTCAGATAGTGCTACTTTCATAGTAACTAAAGTGAGTTAGTATCTAAACTCCAATGGGGAGAGCCCCAAATTGACAAGGACCATCGATATATTAGAGAGTGGTGAGAGATAATTCTATACCGTTGGATCTAGTAAGGAGACTATTGAAGGAAGGGTTGTCAGAAACATGGAAGGAGGATCGAAACAAGAGTCTGACAAAATAAAATATGAGGATTGTAGATACACCATGAGGTATTCTATGGAATCCCAACCATTGGATTAGGCAAGAATCACTCCAAGGAGGATTTTAAGACCCTGGAAAGCAGTAGGCCTAACCCTGAAGATCACAAAAAATGTAGTCTTATGAAAATGGGGATCGTTTGATCCGTCAGATAGTGTGTGATCGGAGTGAGATACTCGGAGTAGTACAAGGATTCATAGCACAGACGCTCTGAAGGGAGAAAGACTCTTAGGATGAAGGAGGACCATTGATTGGTATGTGAGTGATATTTAATCTCAACCATATATTTTTTGGGTCCCATTTTTTAGCATGTGGAATGGACATTCAAGTGGGAATTAACCATCGGGTAAGTAGAGACACCGATGTAAATTGCAACCGTTGGAACCCCAGGTCCAAGGATGGTTGGATTTCAGAGGAAAATAAGCCAGGATATCACCGTCAGAGAAAGGATTGACCCAAGTGGAGGGGCATTCCGATGAGGAGTAAACCTAACCATCTAATTGAGTATGTTTAGGCACCTGAGCACTTCAATAAACTGTGGATAGAATTATCCAAGAGTTAATGAGAGTTAACATAGTTTCAATTATGATAAGGGAATTCCTCACTTAAATAACTGATGAATCTGATAACAAGTCATGAGGAGAAGAGGAAAGTCGACATCCCACCAGCATAAGTAAGGTTTAATGGGTCAGGTGTCTTATAGTATGATGGTTTGTTTCCCCAAGAGGTGATGTTTCTACTTCTTCACTTCCTTCACTATTGCATANCGACATCCCACCAGCATAAGTAAGGTTTAATGGGTCAGGTGTCTTATAGTATGATGGTTTGTTTCCCCAAGAGGTGATGTTTCTACTTCTTCACTTCCTTCACTATTGCATAGAACTCTTTATCATTCCTATGGTAGTGCTTCTGCATGAAATAATTCTAAATTATATCATAATAGTCTTCCTCCTTGCATAAGAACTACCCTTAATTCATATCCATTGGAATTGGCCTCCAATTTAGATGGTCATTGTAAATTAGGCTTGGTGAGGACCGGAGCATTGTTGATCTTCCTCCTCAAGTATTTGAATGCTCATTTTGTGGATTACCCCAATGAATTCTCTTCCTCTAGGAAGTCATGGAATGCAATGGATCTACTACCGTGGAGAAATTTGCAATGAACTTCCTTAAATATTGAGTTGCTCCTGTAAAATTTTTGAACTCTATCAAGATGGTGGGAACATGACATTTTTTTTATGTCTATGATGTTGTCTAGATCCACCCTCATCTCTCCTCCACCAATTCTATGTCCAATATAATTCAATGAATCCTTCTTGAACTCACACTTCTTCAAATTATCAATTGATTCCTCTTTAATATTTCTAGTGCCTGTGACACATGTGAGATGTGCTCTTGCCATGTATATTCATTGAAGATTACTATGTTATCTATATATACTATAACGAATGAGCCAATAAAAGGATGTACTATGCCATTCATTAGTCTCATGAAAGTTGCAGTTGCATTGCATAAATTGAAAGTTATCACTAATGTAACATCCATAATTTAAATCCCTATAAATTATAATGTAATTGTACATATGAAATTTAGGCTAGTGAGCTATTATGGTTTGGGCTAGAGAGATTATATTAATCAATATGGTTGAGGGTCGAGCTATGTAAAGTGTACATCGAAATTATTAATATAAAATGTTGATTACGATATGAGAGGGATGATAACGATGGGGTGCTATGATTCCATAAGATAGGGGGCTAAAGGGGGGTCCAAGGGGGTTCCACATGCCTAATAATCCAAGCCATTGTAATATTAATGTTTACCTCATTTTAATTATCAAAAAAACTATTGAATGCATGTAAGAGTGGTTGGTGGGAAAGGTCATCTCACTAATTTATGACAACATGGGCTGAGTACAACCACTTTCTGGGAAATGTGAGTCAAATCTTGCATGAGAGAAAATTAAATTTGAGTGGGTATAGAGGACAATTTTTAAAATATGTTTTTGGACAACAAGATGAGAGTTGGGTGTTGGGATAGAGCACCAACCATGATGTGCATGAGAGCAACCATGAGAGGGTTGCGTTTTATGTTGAAAATCAAGTTGCGTGTCTGTAGTGTATTTCCTGTAGAGGGAAATCACTCAAGATCCTTGAGAATGTTGTTGTGAGCACTCTATTGTTACAATTAAGATTCCTGGACTCCCCAACTATGATATTTCCTATCCAAACTTTTTTTGTATCCCTGTAGGGAAGTGGGATAGCCCTAAAGGGAAGTGGGATATTGTGTTGTGTTTAATGGAGTTGGTAGAGACTGAACTATTTTTCCATGTGAACTGAAGTGGTGATTCTTGTTACAATGAAAATGAAGGGAGAGAAAGAGAGGAAAATACGACGAAACATAATCTTTTGGACAACTGGTATCGAAATTGTGTGTATGCTATTAATGCATTTTTAACTCAAACTGAAACAAAGAATTTTTCCAAGTGGCTATGCGTTGTCAATGCAATCTTGAATTGAAATTTGGTATTAGCTTTATAAGTTTGCATGTGTGCCCTCATCACGTAGATTTTATTAAAGGAGGTGCGAAGTAGGGACAAATGTCGACTAATATGGTACAAATTTATCTCTCTCAGGTCCAACCACAAGTTTAGATGAACAAAGATGCTAGTATTCCCTCTTTTGTATTTGTTATCATTTTGATTTTCAGTCCTTGCATTTGGAAGGAAGTGTACCTTTGGTGATTGTAACCACCAAAGATCAAATTTGAATCATAGAGCATATTTTGATCTGAAGAAAAATTAAATTCTTCTATTCTGGAAATAAAACAGAAGGGTAGATGTGAGCAGGACCAAAAAAAGAAAAGGATAGATATGAGCAGGGTTGGAATTTCAAAACTAAATAGCCCATCAAATTTGATGGTTTTGACAATATCAATGTTTGGTTTGAGAGTCTTAATGAATATTATTGATGGTTCTAATAAATGTTTAATCCTATTTGATGAAAAAATCACCCCGTAGGCAATTTCCTATTAATAATATTTGATGGAAAAATTGTCAAATTTCATCCTTGAATGTGAGTATGTTATTAGGTTAGTGTTTAGAGACATATTTCTATTTCAAGAAAATATATAAATAAATAAAGGAAAGGTGCCATGTTAATTTTGGTTTTGTTTCATGACTTTCAATTGTAACAAGGGTTTATCTATGATTCGATGATTTTAAGGATGAAAAATTATCTTAAAATGTAGAAACCTGGACAAATCTTGTTAGTCCTTAATATGCAAACTGTAAAATGTTTGGCAACATTTTTGTAAAAGTATTCAAATTTCTAAGGATTTTATATAGTTTCTGTAAAATTTTGGCTATTTTTAAAGTAAAATAATTATATCCTATAGAATTTGGGTGAATAATTTTTAGAAAAATGGAAATTGGAGATTTTATTTTGGGAAAAAGCATGGAAAATTAGCCCATGGGCTAAATTTGTCCCCTAAAATTTTCCTTGCTTTGATTTTTTCTATGGGGTTAAGGTAAGTGCTACTTGTAAGATTATGATTCCATTAGAGGCAGCCTTTTCAATGATCTATATGGAATATTGACTTATTTGTGGATGTTATCTTGTCTTACATCACTTTTTAGTACAAGAGTATTACTTTAAAATGCTTCTAATTGGTTAAGAGTTTGTCTTCTATGTTTTTTCCTATTTCAAAAAAGAGGGTGAAAGCACTTTCTTCAAATATTGGACAACAAAATTTGTATGCGATTTCAAAAAAACAATGCATATATCAATAAGGTTATCCTTCTCTCAAAAAAACAACAATAGTGTTATCTCTTTGAAAAACTTATCTCACTATAATGTTGAAACAAAATTTAACAACCAAGTTATATGATGTAAAAAAGCTTGATCTCTTTTAATGTACACAAACATTAAAGATTGAAATTAATTATAAAACAACATAGATCCATCTTAACTCCATATATATTATTGAAAGGGATGAAATCCCTTAAGGTACAAAATTTTACTCAAGTTTTTTTAATTTAAAAAAAGTTTTCACCTTGAGAAAATCACTAGCCAACAATTATTCCTCCCAACCACTCGAGTTAAACCCAAATGGTGTGTCTCTCTCTCTATTTCATGTTGAGCATGAAACACATTACACATCTCCCTCATAATGAGAAACACGCCTTTGAAATATTTTAACCATAAGTTGATTGGGTTTAGCTCATATGGTTGATAGGACAATTTTTCTTCTCCCTACCCTAGTTCAATTTATGGAAAGTGACATGTTGACCCATTGTGATAAGGCTAAAATGATAGATACCCCAAGATTGAAGTCCACTTTGGTGTGCCTTGAACACCTGGACCCTTACTAAATCAAAAGTTATTGGTAGGTTTGAAGTCATGTCTAACCTATATCACTTTAATGACTTACTCATTCCCATGATTAAAAAAAAGATTCTCTCTATATAAAATTGATTTAAAAATATAATTAAAAAAAAAAACTTCACACATCATTTATAAATATTACAACCAACAATGATATGTTTCTAAAAATGTATCTTAAAAATTGAAGTAACATTAACTAGAGGTCCCTATCCTTTTTAACAAGCTTCTACTTTACACAATGGAGCTCTTTAAAAATGTTATTTCAAGAATTACTTTGCAACTTTATTTATAAGAAAAAAGATTAAAGTTTCTATTATTTTGACCTTTTTGAGTTTGTTATCACAATCTCTATCACAAGCCATAATTTTTTTTTTGTTAAAATAGTAATTGTGAATTGTTGGTACCATTCATTCTTTTTAATGCACCAATGTATTCAAGAACCTTCACTACTTTTATTGTAACTTAATTTTACAATGTTAATGCATTTTATTAGATATGTCGTGCCTTTATGAAATGCATGGAATCAAGTTTCTACTTTATGAAATAGAGCTCTTGCAAAAACCACTTACAACTTTATTTAAATAAAGAAGAATTATCATTAGACATAAAGTTTTTGTTCAAATAAAGTTTTTGTTGAAACTTAATTTTACAATGTTAATGGATTGATTATATATGTCGTGCCTGTATGACATGCATGGAATCAAGTTTCTACTTTATGAAATAGAGCTCTTGTTACAACTTTATTTAAATAAAGAAGAATTATCATTAGACATAAAGTTTTTGTTGAAATAATTTTTTTGTTGAAATCATAAAGTTTTTGTTCAAATAAAGTTTTTGTTGAAACTTAATTTTACAATGTTAATGGATTGATTATATATGTCGTGCTTGTATGACATACATGGAATCAAGTTTCTACTTTATGAAATAGAGTTCTTGTTACAACTTTATTTAAATAAAGAAGAATTATCATTAGACATAAAGTTTTTGTTGAAATAAATTTTTTGTTGAAATCATATTTGTGGATTGTTAATAGTATTTTTTTTTTAATATTGGATTGATTTAATATTTTTTAATATTTTTATTGCAACTTGAATGTACAAGTCATTAAATTTTACCAGTGAAATTGCTAGATGGAGGAATCTCTTATCCAACAAACAAATAAATCTTATACACCAATTTAATGTCTAACTTGATTTGTGACCTTAAAAAAAATTACAATTTCATCAATTCAAAATAATTTTTATAAAATTTTAGGAAAAAAATGTTGACTTCTCTTTTTCTTATTATTTTAAATTATAAAAAAAAAACATAAATTAATAAAATATTTAAATTATATCTATATCAAAATATTAACTTGCCAAAATTAACATGGAAAAAAAACATCTAAACAAATATTGAGAAAACACACCCAATTGAAATAACATTTTCTGCACATCTTTAAAACAATTAAAAAACAATATATTCTTATGTAGCCTTTATGTATCATTCTCTCCAACAGCTTAAAAGCCATATTTCTAGAATGGACAGGACAAGACTAGATCATAGAATGGGCATTGTTTTATTGGTTGAGGATAATATAATAGCATTTAAATATTGCATCCCCAAAAAACAACCTGCTCCAAAATACCATGTGAATTTCCTTTGCCACAGTTTATGCTATCCCTACAGCGGTGGTATGAGAACTCAGCTTTGCTTAATTGGTCTCTATCTGTGCAGTTTTAGTGTGATAGCGTCTGAGATTTGTTTTAGTGTGATAGCGACTGAGGTTTGATCGCTGTAACTGATTTTTTATTGTGTGTTATTGTTGGCATGACAGATGTGCCCGATATTGTTGGCAGGACAGATTGTGTGTTATTGTTGGCATTGATATTGAGAAAGCACACCCTTCCAACGAAGCTATTTTCCTGCCATTTATTCAATAAATTAGAAGTTTTCAATCCTCCGGATCAGTTGCCATTTGCATATGTAAGAGATTTGATGACCCCCAAACCGAGGATTCACATGTTCGAATCAGCCATGTTTAATACAATCACAAATGAATATCGACACTCTTACAAAGTCAATCGAAGCATTTTCAAAGAGCTCTCTTTGAACCAGCAAATTTCTATTTCTTTGGGATATGAATCTACAGCCTGCAAATCTTATTTGGACAGAATGTGGGCTGCAAATTCTATTTGATTGTATTAATTCATTTCAAATTTGATTGGTTGGTAACATTACAGCTTGCCGAAGCTATCGATTTTTAATCTGTGAAGGGTCATGGAATAGCAGAATATTTTTAATCTGTGAAGGGTCATGGATCCACACACAAATATAACTAATCCAGGATGCTTATGAATGCCATCAATGCTAATTTTGTTCTAGAATGGTGTTGTTGTAATATGTGACTGATTTACTCCTCAATAATTGGAATCATTTTTGCTGCACTGGCAACACGAGGATGATAGAGACTGTGCACCTATATCTACTGTAGTGTATTGAGTTTAATGGAGTTGTTAGAGACTTAATGGAGTTAGTAGAGATTTAATTGTTTTTCCATGTGAATTCAATGTGAATTCAAGTGGTGAATTTCGTTACAAGAAGATGAAGGGAGAGGAAGAGAGAAAAATACAATGAAATATAATCTTTTGGATAGTTGATAGTCAAATTGGGTGTATGACACAGCTTGAGTAGGTCTAATGATTAAGAATAGGTGTTTCTTCTTAAGAGGTAACAAGTTCAAATCCAGAGAGGATAGAGTATATATACCTTTGTAAACTTTACCAATCAAATAGCTGGACATAGGAAATCCTTTGTCCCACAAACAAAAAAATCTCATATACCAATTTGATATAACTTTTGATATAACTTGATAATAACCTTAAAAATAGATTATTATTATTATTAATACATTTTTAACTCAAACTGAAAATGAGAATTTTTACAGATGAATATAAGTTTTCAATGCAATCTCGAACTGAAATTTGGTATTAGTTGTACAGTTTTGCATGTGCGCTCCCGTCACATAGCTTTTATTAAAGGAAGTGCGAGGTAGGGACATATGTCGACTGAGACGGTATAAATTTATCTCTCACAGGTCCAGCCACGAGTTTAGATCAACAAAGATGCTAATATTCCCTCTTTTGTATCTGTCATCGTTTTGATGGTCGGCTCCTCGTGTTCGCAGGGAAGTGTACTGATTGTAACCACCAAATATCAAATTTGAATCATAGAGAGAAGAATTATTACTGATTAATTTTTGTTTATGATAAATAAAAATAAAAGGTAGATGTGAGTAGGGTTGGAATTTCAAAATTAAATAGTTTTTTAAATTTGACTGTTTTTTATAATTTCAATATCTGTTTTGACAGTTTTAATGAAAAATGTTGATGGTTCTAATTTTTTTTAACCATATTTAATCAAATTGTCAAATTCCATTTCTGGATGTAGCATGTTATTAGACTGGTGTTCAGAGACATATTTCCATTTTGAAAAATAAATAAAGGAATGATTCTAGTAGAGATGGCCTTTGAAATGATCTATATGAAATATTGAAATATTGACTTATTTGTAGATGTTATCTGGGTTGAAATGACTTTTTAGTATCAAAGTATTATCTTAAAATACTTCTAATTGGTTAACAATTCTTTTTTTATATGTTTTTTGGTACTTTAAAAAAAGAGGGCTAAAATATTTACCTAAAAAATTAGACAACAAAATTCATAAGCCAGTGCAACAAAACTGACAAGGTCATCCTTCTCTAAAAAAACAACAACAATGTTATCTTTTTGAAAAACTTCTCTCACTATAACGTTTAAACAAAATTTACAACCAAGTTATCATGTAAAAAAACTTGATTTCTATTTTAATACACACAAATATTAAAGATTGATATTAATTATAAACCAGATCCATTTTAACTACATATGTATCATTGAAAGGGATGAAATCCTTTGAGATGTAAACTTTTCTTCAAGTTTTTTTCATTTAAAAAAAAAAATCACCTTGAGGAACTTGTTAGTGAACAATTATTCCTTCCAACCACCTATGTTAAACCCAATTGATTCTCTCTCTCTCTCTCTCTCTCTCTCTCTCTCTCTCTATATATATATATATATATATAACTCCATGTTGAGCACTAAACAAATTACACATCTCCCTCATAATGAGCAACACACATTTCAAATATTTTAACCACAAGTCAATTGGATTTAGCTCAAATGGTTGGGAGGACTATTGTTCTCCTCCCCACCCTACTTCAATTTATGCAAAGTGACATGTTAACCCATTGTTATAAGGATAGAAGGGTAGACACCCAGAGATTAAGGTCCAATCCATTGTGCTTGAGGACACTTCAACCCTTGCTAAGTCACAACATATTGATAGGTTTGCATTGGGGCCTAGTCTAAATCACTTTAATAAATTACCCATTCCCATGGTTAAAAAAAATTGTTCTCTATATATAAAGCTCATTTAAAATTAAGAAGAACTTCACACATGAATTATAAATATTACAATCAACAATAATATGCTTCTAAAAAATTATCTTAAAATACTTTAATTGAAGCATTGACTAGAAATCCCCATTTTATTAAATGCATATAAACAAACTTCTACTTTATAAAATGGAACTCTTTAAAATTCTTATTTCAAAAATTACTTACAACTTTTACAATTTTATTTATAAAGAAAAAAGATTAAAAATTGCATTATTTTGATCTTTTCGAGTTTGTTATTACAAACTATAAAATTCTTGTTAAAATCTTAATTGTGAATTGTTGATACCATTGTTTTTAAATGAATGTATTCAAGACTCTTGAATACAATTATTGCATTAAATCATTGCAACTTTAATGCATTGATTATATATCCCCATGCCATAAATGCATGGAATCAAGTTTCTACTTTATAAAATAGAGCTCTTTAAAAGTCTTATTTCAAGAACCACTTACTATTTTATTTATAAAAAAGATTAAATATTTTATTTATTTTGAATTTTTAAGATAATTATTATTAGAAATATATTTATTGAAACCTTAACTCTTAATGGTTGATAATATTGTTTTTAGTGTAAGATTAAATTCAACTTGATTTTTTTTTTATAATAATAATAATAATAATCCCAACAATTTAATTGATAAAGTCTACGAAGGTATACATACCCTACCCCCTTCTAGATTTGAATCTATGACCTTTTAAGAAGAAACACATGTTCTTAACCATTAGACCCACTCAAACTGTATTTAAAATTTATATTTATTGTTCACTATTTATATTTGCAATTTCATCCATTCAAAACAATTAATTTTTATAAAATTTCAAAACATTTTTTAAAAATATATATAAAAAAAATATTTAAAATATAACTTTATTAAAATTTTAAATTGCCAAAATTAATATTGAAAAAAAAACATCTAAACAAATAAAATATTGAGAAAACAAACCTAATTGAAATAACATTTTCTGTATATCTCTAATACAATTAAAAAGAAACATATTCTCTCCAACGGGTTAGGGGCATTGTTTTATTGGTTGAGGATCATATAATAGCATTTAAATATTGCATCCTGAGAAAACAACCTGCTCCAAAATGAGATAACTGTAAACTCACATGGATGGAGCATCGTCTAGCGTCAACGTTAAAAGAAAAGAGTTGGCTGTATCTTAAGGCGATTGGACGGGTCTGTTGGATGGCCTGTTGTGATCTAAATACCTAAGAGGATTCGTGGCAAACAATCCAAATGCGAGGGTTTGGATTGTTATGGCAGAGGGGCTTGGACTGTTATGGCAGAAGTATTGATCTGTAATTTCAGTGTGATTAGAGACAGGGTAGATTGCCAAGGAAATGAAGAGAATATTTCTCCATCATCATGCATAGTGCATATTTGTGGAAGAGGTTGAACATGGAAACCTTATTTTCCTTTCTTCACCGAGTTTCTTTCAAAACTTCTCTTGGTTTGACCAACTAATTCATGATATCAAGGTTTGCGGTGTACCTAGTCTATGAGCAAGGGTGTCTGACACATCCTTAGTGTCTAGACATCAAGTCTATTTGTGGCCACCGGGGTGATCATGCCATGTAGGTGCCTAAATCCATTTAACCTCACTCTGTAATCTCCCATGCTTGCAAACTTTGAGCTCCATTAGCATCCCATGTTTGTGTGGAGTCTATCCATTAGTTGAGTATATTGAAGTTGTAAATATAACCTAAGTTTCAAGCTATAACATCATAAGTGTCTACATAATGGTCTTAATAAAGATAATTTAAAATCTCATTGATTTTTTAGTTTTTAGTTATTAAAGCATCAAATTTTAATAAAAAACAAATTTTAATATTTGCACAAAAAAAAAATATAATTCTAAAAATATTGTCTATAAAAAAAATTAATATTTATTTAAAAAAAAAACAAAAACTATACTCAAAAATATATTCTTACTCATGTAAGGATTGAAGTAATCATGAACATCTTCCTCTTCCATATGAAATTCATTAGAGGAATTTCTACAAAATGTCATTGTAGTGGAGGCCATATCACACCACAACTCTTTGCAAATTAATCCCTTTCTTAGATGGAAAACGACAATCCCATCCATGCTTATGCAAACCAATGGACAATGAATCATATGTTGCATTCCCTTGGAAATTATCCACCCTTATACCATAAGAATATTGTTCATGAATGTTGTTGTATTCAAGTATTGAGTGACCTATATTCGTCATTGATGTTTGGTAGATAATAGAATGAACTTGCTGAAAATTTGTAGTCGTGAAATTTTTAGGTCCTTTTACACTTAATTGGGACATCTACCTACTTGAATTTGTTATGAAAGTGACAAAGGTAATATGCATCCCTTTTTGTTTCAATAGTTAGTTTCATTAGTTCAATCCTCCAATATTAATTTAATTGTGAGATTGGGAATTTTGAATTTGTTTCAAATGTGACAAAAGGTCACGTGAATCTCTTTTTGTTTCATTAGTTCAATCCTCCAATATTAACATAAATGTGAGATTATGATATTTTGAAGGGATTCATTATATCTATTAGGTAGTTTCATTGATTTGAAATTGATCATAAACAAAATTTCATGGCCTAAGAAAGTAGAAGTACTTTATGGAATAGGTGATCACCTCATGTTTAGAAGGGTGATATATATTGTTAAAGACTAGATCACACCTATCCATTTTAATGCACTTGCAGTTGTGAGGTACCTGAAGGAATTCACAACTATTTCTATGAAGGGTCACAATCTTTAGAAGAAGGACCAATCACATCCTTAAATGTGAAGCATAAGTCACATATATTTTCACAAAGGTAGATCACATCATTGTTAATAGAGGCATATTGTATATGTTGAAAAGAGGGTATTCATATCCTTTAAAGGGAGTAGCTCACATCAATCCCAATGAGTGTGACCACAACCACTTAGACAAAGGGATATCACATTCATTCCATCAAACAGAATCACATCATGAGGAATGAAAGGGATCACATACATAAATGACAATAAAGTCACACCCATAACTGTGAATCGATAATTGCAATGTTAGAGGTGAAGGAAACATTTGGAATGAAGGGTAGTCACACATCTTAACTGGTCCATAATCAATAGGCTCATAGCCTATCTAGTTCACTAACACATAACCTTACACAATTATGACCATCCAACATTCCTTTAAATATTCCTCTCGCACAAAGTTGCAACACCACTCATTAACACAAACGAAGATTGGCCAATAATCATTGTATGTTGACCATGTTAAGAAATATTAACAAAGGAAAAGAAACCCATGCTTATATCTTTAGCCAACCTCATAATCTCTTCTCACCAATCATACACTAACTCTTATGCAAAATTTTAAAAAGAAACTCAAGGTTGAATTGTGAGCTCATGTGAGAAATATGCTAAGGAAAAAAGAGCAAAGTGAAGAATGTTTAATCAATAAAGGCTAGCCTAATTAGTTGTATTCATCTCCCACACACTAAACAAGGAGGAGGGGCCTCTCTACTGGAAATAAAATGGCCATACAACCTCCGAGATGCTAAGAATTGGATTGTATTATTGTGGGATGGATTCGTCATGAAGGTTGGGTGGTATGTTGGTCCCCACTAGTCTATAGGAAGTCATGGCAGCTATGGCAAACCACAATGGTATTTTTTATTACTTCCAACAGTCAAATTCACAAGAAATTTAGATTTACAAAGTCCCTACAACATTGCAACAACCAAATTGTGTGAGCCATTGATATTGCATCTTAGAAATGGATGAACATAGGAGGATGTAAGTAGTTGGAGTTATGCATTTACTCACAAAAGTTATAACTATGAAAGAAACCTCCAACACTAAAAATTTGGATGAAATCTCATCTCAATAAGTAAACACTATAGCCATTAAAAATACAAAGCAACCATTTAAAAAATCATAAGAAGAAAATCACACCGCAATAGAGAAATTCACCACACAAAAAAACTCGATATTTACCTTGGAAATGGGAAAACCAACATACAATTGTCTTTGAATGGGCTCTTTATTTGTTGGGAATCTATAGGTTACAATACGCTCATGCTTTTTGGTCCATTTCTATTTGGAATTTAGGCATCAATTCCTTTCACTCTTATGAAAAGAACCCTTTTTTCTTTGAGGTTCATGAGTAAATAAGAGAATAGCTTAGCAAGGGTGTAAGCTAGAATTCCAAGCATCCCCAACTTTTTACCTTCCCCAAACTCAACATTTTCTTCTCCTTTGTCTTTTTTTTTCAATCACATTAGGGAAATTTCATGCTTTATTTTTTTAATACACCATTTCTCTCTCTCTCTCTCTCTCTCTCTCTCTCTCGCATACGAACAAATTTTTTTTCTTTTGACACATCAATTTTTTCGAATTTTACATTGACGGTACTATGTTATTGTAGGTGTGGACACCGGTCAACATGACATGGTGCCCTTCACAATATCAAACATGTCTCCTACCTTTTCCATAGCCTTGAACCTTGCTTGTGCCAATTGTCATAGAACATGAACTGATAGTCAATTGTTGTTATATGGATCCAATTTCGATCACACCTCCCCATTCGAAGGATTTTGGCCTGCAAAATATTCCAAGGATAATTGAGGGAACCTACTTGCAATTTGATTCATCTCACACCATTTTTTTCCTTGGAATATTCCCTTTGAGGCCAATCTACCATATTTCTTGATCCATTATGATTTACTTGTTCCTTTCGTTGTA
>SNQJ01S0013664.1:40894-112730 GCA_010110895.2 Picea sitchensis | reverse complement strand
ATTTCTAAGCAAAAGCTACACCAATTTTTTTTGCAGTTACAAAAGATTGAAGACAACGAAAAGATGGAATTCCAAAAATAATTCATTCTTACACCTTACAACTATTTTGCATGGAAGGAGAAAATAGTCATACATCTCCAATCCAGAGGGTTGTATAGGTTAACCATGAATACATATATAGAGACAACATCATCCATAGAAAAATCCAAGTACTTAAATCACATAGATGAGGCACTCAAAACAATTTGCAGTTTTATTTCTCCCGATCTCCTTTTTCACATATCTTCTTGTAAGACTCCCAATGAAGCCTAGAAAATCTTGGAAGAGCTCTTTGGAAAATAATATGAGATGAGGGGACACATGCTAGAGGTGGAGCTACTCACATTGGATCCAAAAAGATTTGACAATATCCAAGATTTCTTTACAAAATTCAAGGATTTACTGTCTCAACTCAAAGCTTGCGGGATTGATAAATCGGCAGAGGAGAAACAAATGGTTCTCACCATTCTCTCCAAGATTGGATCTGAATTCTTTGTATTTGTATCTATATTCCATACTGTCAGATTTTCCTCTGGAGCCACCTGGAAGATGCCTTCTCTTGAGTACTTTATCAAATCCCCGACACAAGAGAAAACCAAGCTCATCAACATGGGCGCAATCAAAGGCCCAAGGGCACATGCACTCACTATGCATGATGGCAGCCAAAAATATCAGAAATCTAAAGATAAAGATAAGCAGAAAGCTCATGCACATACAAAGAAGGAAGGGTACACAAAACCCTTCACCGATGCCTCCGGATCCAAAGGAGAAAAGGGAAGAAAAGGAGATAAATGTGCATACTGTCAGAAAGGATTCCATTCGGAATCTGCATGCATGCAAACAAAAAATATATATGATGTCTCAGATACTTTATAAAAAAAACCTTGGAGATCACATCCTCGAGGGTGCAAAGAAGAAGAAGCCAGAAGATCTGAATTCCAGGAAAGGAAATTCTAGCCATGCCTTGATTGCAATCAACTCCTCTCCCGATGCTTGGATCGTAGATTCAGGAGCATCACATCACATGGCTGCTTCAGAAGCAGTCGATTCTTATTTGGATGCATGCAAAGGTCCTCCTATTCTGATGGGGGACAAATATTTTGTCGAAGTCACCGGCAAAGGAAGGATTGAACTCACCAACGAAAGCTTCGTGAACGTGTTGCATGTTCCCAAGATTTCTGTCAACCTTCTCTCCATGTATCAGATGATGAATTGCAACACCGGAAAGAAATTTGTATTCACACCAAATTTCGTGCACATATACAACATGCAAACCAACTCCAGGTTTGCTACCGGTGAGGTAAATCATCAGTCTAGATTGTATACATTTTTTGAATTCATTGACCCTGATTCTTCTTTACTGCTTACTCATGCTGATGAAAGTAGTAGGATATGGCACGAAAGGTTTGGACATTTGAATTTCAGATACATGCAACAACTTAGAAATCATAGTTTAGTTCATGGTCTAATATACATCCTCTTCTCCAAGGGAGTATGTGAGGGATTTGTTCTCGGAAAACACCCTCAAGAGAAATTCATCAAAGGAAAGTCTCAGCGAGCTTCCGCACCTTTAGATCTGATCCACAGTGACCTCATGAGTTCTTTTCTGCATCCATCGATCAACAAAGTGAGGTTTGTTCTAATTTTTGTTGATGATTTCTCACGTTTTACTTGGATCTACGTTCTCAGGCAAAATTCCAAGGTCTTTCAACACCTCAAATATTTCAAAGCTTTGGTTGAGACACAGTATGTAAAGAAGATCAAAGTCCTCTGAACTGATAACGGGGGAGAGTATGTGAATCATGAGATTCATAATATTTTCCATGAGGTAGGGATTCAGTTGCAACATACAACTCCCTACACTCCGCAACAAAATGGATTTGCTGAGCAGAAAAACCGATCTCTAAAGGAGATGGCATCTTGCATGTTGTATGCAAAGTCACTACCACAGATACTATGGGCTGAAGCACTTAACTATGCAACATACATCCAAAACAGATCTCCCCATAGATCTGTCAAGGATAAGAACCCCTACGAGGCTTGGAGCGGCCTCAAACCGGAAGTGACCCACTTTCACATTTTTGGTTCTCGTGCATGGGCCCACATTCCCTCTGAAAAGAGGAAGGCACTTGATCCACGGAGAACTAAGTGCATTTTTGTTGGATACGTAGACGGTGTGAAGGGATATCGACTTATTGATCTTTCCTTGAAATGACTCATCATTGAGCATAGTGTCCATTTCGAGGAAAGTGTCTTGCATGTACCTCAACAGTCGCATGCAGACACCTTCACTCTTCCACCTGTCCGAGATGATGAGCATGCACATGATGACACTTCTTCAAATGTGAGTTTTGATTCATAGGACTCAGATGATTCAGATTCAAAGTCAGTATAGTCAGATGCAAAGTCAAAGCATCCAGATGCAGTCGCAGAGCCAGAGCAGAGGCTCAAGTGGGCACATACTACTCTTCAGGATGTAAGGGATCTCATTGCTGATCCAGTCGATACTAGGAGGACTCGATCTGATTTCAAGGAGCCTCCTATTGCACTCACTTCCATTGAACCATTGCCTTCCAGGCATCTTTTCTTGGTTCAGTCTTCAGATTCACAGTCTTATGGTGAGGTTGTTGGAAATCCCTTTTGGGAATCCGCCATGCAGGAGGAGTACAACTCCCTCCTCGAGAACTAGACTTTGGATCTGGTTCCCCTTCCTTCTGGGAGGAAACTTGTCAGATGCAGATGGGTCTACAGGACCAAGAGTGCAGCAGATGGATAGATCAACAGATACAAAGGTAGGCTTGTCGCCAAAGGCTTTTAGTAGGTTCATGGTATTGACTATGATGAGACCTTTTCTCCAGTAGCGAAGATGAATTCCATACGATTGGAACTTGCCATTGTAGTAGCCAAGGGATGTGAAGTCCATCATATGGATGTGAAGAATGCATTTCTTCACGGTGATCTCTCTGAGGATATCTACATGAAGCAGCCCCAGGGATTTATGCAAGACTCATCTTTGGTCTGTCGACTGAAGAATTCACTTTATGGCCTCAACCAGGCTCCGAGGGCATGGTATGCCAAGATGGACTCCTACCTATTGTCACAAAACTTTGTACGTTGTAAATCAGACCCGAATGTATACATGCTCAGGAAGACTGATTCACTTCTACTTTTGGTTATGTATGTGGATGATTTTCTGATCACCGGTTGCTCGAATTCAACGATTGCTACAGTCAAGAGGATTCTTCATGACAAGTTTTTGATGATGGACATGGGTCCGCTACACTTCTTCCTTAGACTTGAGATCAGTCAGGATGCATCAAGCATCAAACTGTCTCAAGCCAAGTATGCATCTGCTCCAACTCCTTTCCTATCAGGAGTCAAACTTGAGGATGGCAGGGAGACTGCATTGGTTGACAGCAAAATATACATGCATCTAGTGGGGAGCTTGTTGTATCTCACACACTTCAGACCAGACCTCTCATATGTAGTTGGCGCAGTTTCCAGGTTCATGCAGGAGCCACATGAGCTACATTGGAAAGATGCAAAGCGTATCCTTTGATACGTACAGGGCACCATCACCTTTTGGATTCATTATGCAACAAACTCTACATTAGATCTCATTGGTTTTACTGATTTCGACTGGGCTGGCGATAACATTGATCACAAGTCCACATATGGTTACTCACTCAGTCTTAGTTCCAGGCCTATCTGTTGGTCGAGCAAGAATCAAGTTTCCATTGCTCTATCTTTAGCCAAGGTAGAGTACAGAGGGGTATTTAACATAACCATTCAGGCTATGTGGCTACAACATTTTCTCACTGAGTTGGGCATTCAGTTTCATTGGCCAATCGTCATTGGGTGTAACAACCCGAGTACTCTGAAGTTCTGTAGAGATCCATTTCAAAGGCAGTAGATGAAGCACATCGAGATCCACATGCATTACATTTGGGACTTAGTACATGAGGGGATCATCGACTTACAGTTATGTCCTTCAGCAGAACAGACGACATATATTTTCACCAAGACCTTCACTGAGAAAAAATTCCATTCTCTGCGAGGTCATCTTGGAGTGAAGGACATAGTTGCCTAGCAACTGTAGTTCTTCTTTTTTTTACATACATTTTACCTTGAGGGAGGGGTTTTCCCTCTTTCCTCACTTTATTTTCAGTGTATCTTTTGTACTTGGGTACCTAACATGGCCTCATTGCTGGGACCCAATCTTTATTTTCATCATAGTGATGTTCAGGGGGGGTGTTGGAGTTACTTCACACACACCTAGGATTTATTTTTCCTAAGGTTTTTATTTTTTTATTATTCATAATTAGTCATTATCCAGTCTCCTATATTTTAGGAGAGAATATTCCACCTGGAGAATATTCTCTTTCAGTTCACACTTCAGTTTGACTAGTTGAGTTGAGTTTAGATGTTGCATTGGGATCATCACCATGATAATTCAACCTTGCCTTGGTATCATCACAAAAGTGGCGCATTAGCCTTGATTCCTTGAGTTAACTCCTCACTACTTTCTTTTCAGTCAATTAACTGAAGACTAGTTGACTAGTTAACTCAACTAGGTGGTAGTTCACTCCTGTAACTGCCTGAGAGACTAGAATAGGTGGCAGTTCACTCCTGTAACTGCCTGAGAGACTAGCATAGGTGGCAGTTCACTCCTGTAACTGTTGGTGTGTGTCCAAATCACTCTATACCACCACTATGGAAACTTGGTTCACCTCAATTCGAACTCATTGAGTTATACAGAGTATATCATGTGTAAATTATTCATTATTCACAACGGTTAATGAGAATTCTTACATTCTTTCTCTCCTTCTTCTTCTTTTTCCAATTCTCTCTGCAAATGTGTGTATCATTGTTTAGCTAGATCTATTGTGTGCAGGTTCAACACATTTACAGTTATGGCCTCAAAAATGTCGGCTAGATTTAACACTTTCATACAATATTTCTGGTTCTATTGGCAAGAGAATGAAATACCTCGGGCTATGGAGACAATTTTCAGAAAATGAGAGAAACAAATGACTTGGTAACTAAACATTGAGAGGATAAAGGCTAAGTAGGAAACCATCTTTCAATTTGGAGTCATTGTGTGTGGTGAGAGAAAAAACACATGAAGCAACCAAGAGCACGACTGGAGATGAATTCTGAGTTCACTTAGAAGAAAACACAATCATCTAAATGGTGAAATATAGAGCATTGCGCAGTGAATTCTAGACTTGAATAACATTCCTATTTAGACAAAATATGGAAATTAATATAAAGAACACAAGAAACACATACATAAAGAGGGATTAAAATACATTAGATCACTAGCATCAGAATATTTTCGACAAAGTCTCAGAACCTTCACATTTAGCTTCAATCGAGTTTCCAAAGTTACATTCAATAGTCACTGTCTACATTACTTTTCCAACCAACCTGGCTTACATTGAAAAGACAAAATATATAGACAAGGGTGCACCGCTTGGGCTGCCCTGCTCTCCAACTACTATCCCTACAAATTAGGCTCTGACTATTCTCTGCTAGATGATACTTCATATGGCCCTTTACTAATAATAGAAACTGACTGTACTCAATCATACAATAATTGACGTATTTTCCATGATAGTTTGGTCATCAACAAGATTTAATTGTTAAGGAGTGATGTGTCGATGCTTCTCCTTTGAAAGGATATCTAGATGATCGAGAGCTTTGTAAGATTCCTACCACCCAGTGTAATGGCCTTGATTGTTGTCACACGATCATTTGCTGGAGCATGCATGTGGAGAGCAATCACGGACTGTCGCAAGTGTTTCCAAGATGAAAATGCCAGTTAGGGGACAACACCTTTCTTCAAACTGTCATGTGTCCAACATACACTTTTCATTTGTAATAGGTGGGTCTCCAACATTGCACATCGTATTATTTCCGCGCAGGTACATGTTAGAGTACCTAATTCCCGGAAGGGAACATGACACAGGGAGAAAACATTTGGCCATGTTTGAGAAGACAAAAACGAAGTCGGTAAATTACACTTCTTTCCTTGTCTGTAGTTTTGATATCCGAAGTGTTCTCCTGAGATACCAGTTGCACATTTTCATATTTATTACTTGTCTTTGCAAAACCACGTTCCCTTTCAGCCTCTTTTGCGTACTAGCTAGAGCCATGTGGACGTTCTCCATGGTCGGTCCACATTCCTTGAAGTGCTACAAAATTCTCTCTTCTGACATCCTTTGTTCTTCATGCAACTAGATGATTATGTCTTGCACTTCCCTGAGCTGCCTCTTGATCCAAGTTGTGTTTCCCTCTTAACCCTATGATGTTGATTCCTTGAGGGTATTTTCCACTGATTTTTTTCTCAGCTCTATGTTCTCCTGGTACAACTCAACAATAGTGAGATGCGCTTGCTTTAGCTATTGCGACGGTTCAAAAATATATGTGCCTTCATTGTCTGGCCTTCTTCGTCTGCCGCAGGTTTCTCAACTTGGACCTTCAACATGTTCCAACTGAATGACGCACATGAGTAACTCTTCAATGGTTGACTTTGTGCACGGCTCGCTCGGGGTTTGGGCCTCCCCAGTCTCTTTTTTCTTCCTTGGCCTTCCCCTCTTCCTAGGTATTGGCTATTGGGGGGTTAGGGATTCCAACGTCTTTCCTTTCTTCGCAACCCTTCCTATTTCCGCCTTTGCGCAGTGAGATATTACTTTTCTCGTGGGTAGAGGGGAATCTTATTTGGGGTCCCTGGGGATGTTGGCTGTGAGTAGAAATGAATCCTATTTTTTACCCAATCGCCTCAACTCCTCAACTATCAACAATTTTATTAGTGAGACATGATATAGTTTCTTCTTTAGCTGGTTTGGTTCATCCTGGATGAAGTCCTCCATTTCTGGGAGGCTTTGGTGAAAGAAGAAAGGCAGGTTCAACAGTCTCCTTCCTATGAAATGCATCAAAAATTTGATGTGATGTGGGTGTATTCTATCAGACCTTCCCTCATAGGTGAAATATTTTCTAATCTCCCTGAGGAGCTTCCGAAAAGGATCCTATAAATATCGACTTGGAACACCCGCTTCGAATTTCTCGTTTAAATAGTCTGGTTTGATGAATTCCTTGTAGCATATCATATCCAAAGGCATGATTTTGTACCACCTTTCACCACACAGAGGGATCTCTATTGCAGCTGACAGAGTTTCCTCCATCACCTGGAATGTGATTCCTGCAATTACCGCACAAAACCAATTGAATCTGAGTCCGAACTGTTTTGCCAATTTCACATTGAATCCTTGTATTTTCTTACAATAAAACATGCATCTAACCTGTTCAAAATATACTATGACATCTGGATCTTCATTTACCAATGTCAAGATTTGAGGTTCGGGCCCCACATTTGTGCCACTTCGCGCCCCTTTCCTTATGTTATCGAATGTCGCAATGGTGCAATGCGTGTTTGTTCTATGTGCACAGTGGATTTAGCATAGAACAAAAGAAGTAATATTGAATGACCTGGGTTTGTGACATAGTTGATGGCAATCAAATTTCCCACAGCGGGAAAGTTAGGTCTCGTGGGGAAATTTACAGATAGGGCATAAAGTCGGCTGGTGAATAGAATACATGCAGAGAAACTAGAATTTATAACTGGGTGGGCGAGAGATGAAATCATGACAGGGGAAACTGAATCCATGGTGACTAAAGGTTTTGAAGCAGGTAGAATATTTGTGTAGCACATCCGCATGACGGGTACACTTCAGAGTGTTTAAAGTATAATTGATAAGAGCTGTAGAGTATACATGATATGAGCGTTGTGATTTCTCATCCTTTCTTCCTTCATAATGAGTTGATGATGGTCTTTGTATCTACCAACGTGACTCCTATTTAACAACTTGCCTTGAACTTTGGCATGTAAAACCTCCTCTTCTGATAGGACCCAACTCTTTGGGAAAAATACCTTTACCACTTACACATGTTTGACTCTGACATCCCTTCCTGAGCCCAAGGGCCAACCAACCACTTGCTGACTTCAACCCATTCGTTGTTCAGTACCTTACCTCACACACTTTAACACATGGACCATGACTTGACTAAGACTGAATCTAACTGAAAAAATGACGATGCTAACATACTGTGCAGTCTCACCTGAGATAGCTCTATGGGTGGCTGAAATAATTAGGTGTTTTCAATCTAAGACTAAGTGAGATCTGTGGTTGTGCGTCATAAACCTTATTCATTTGATCTAACATCTAGTTATACCATTCATTCTATGCATGCATGTGGAATAACAGATCTACTTAGTTTCTTCATTTATCTACCATTCATCAACTAATTAGACATAAAGAAGAATTAATTCATTCACACAACACAGGTTTTACCATGGTTCACCCCTTCCTGGGATACGTCCACAAAGATCTGGCTCTCAAGATTTTATTATGGTTCAGAAATATGTTACACCTCGCGTGTTTACATTCTTGGATCTCACTCTCCTCAACAGGATCCTCGATCCCTTTGAGGATGACTAGATCGCACCAAGATCCTCAATCTATGATCTAACCCTTATGATCGAGTCACTCACTCCTTCCTTATCTCACCATCTTAATGACTCATACAGTTCTTGCAATTCTCTTATTTCTCCCTTTAATCTATTCTCTCCTCTCCCATATGTCACCTGAGTACTACTTATTTATATTCTTTTCTCACCATCCATTACAAGGCATTACAAAAACCCTAACCCTAGCATCGTTAGGTATTCCATGAATGCGCGCTTCACTTGCCTTTCTTTCACATAGTTCTTTTCCTTCCAACTGTCTTTTTCCTCATGCATGCTTCTCCTCCAAAAATAGCCTTTCTTTCTAATTTGGCCTGCATCCAACAGGCCCCTAACATTGACATGTGGCTCTTCCTGAGCCACCTAAACATTGTGTGCTTTTTTAATCTCTCTTGTGATATCCTGGAACTTCTTTGTGAGTTCATTTTCTTGCGTTTGAGCCTGCGCGATATTTTCCCTGAGTGCATTCAATAATTGCATGGGAATCTCATTGTTGATCATCTATGCATAGTCTGCCTGAGTTTGTACCATGTTCTTATTTTCATCTTCTACCTATGAAATGACATCTCATGCCCTCTCCTGGAGCAGTTCCATTTGATCTTGGTGCTCCTTCTTCTGTGTATGCATGGAAATGAGTGCAATTTCTTCATATCTTACACTCTTTTGATGCACTCTGTGATCGACATTGTCTTTTGCCTATGTTTGAGGTCCTGTATAGTTGTGATTATCATGTCTTCTTCCTGGTCCCACTGCTAGACCTGTTGAACCTCTTCCATCTTTGTCCATAGCTATGTTGCCTTCTTGAACAAGTCATCCGCAACATGGACTTGTCTCTTCATCTCCTTCATTTGCGTTGTTGCTTCTTGCTTCCTCTGCTCCTTCACCTCTAGCAGAGTGGTAGGTACGAGTTGTTCCTGGAGGTGCTCGATCTCCTACCTGTATTGATAGATTTTCTGCACAATCTGATCAATATTTAGCATTGTTGTGAGATCTATTGTCTATGCGCTCTTTGGAATTATATCATATGCTACTGCTAATCCTTGTTTCATCTCATCCATGTGGTCTTTCTCATGTTTGGTCTCGATCTTCACCTTCTTGAGTACCAATTCCAACTCGTCTCGACTGTCCTTTGTCTGCTGCAATTCTGTTGCATATGTGCATGCGCATGATTGTACCTCCTGCGTGAAGCTGACTTGCATTTTATACAAGGCCTTGGTTGGTATCTGTGTCATCACCAACTATATTTGAGCCAAATCCTTGAGGGGCGTCTGACCGACAATTTCATCCATGCACAACATGTTGGGTGTGACATGAAATGTTGAGCTCAGTTGTGTTGTCGTCTAGATCCTGTCCTGCTCACTCGATCTAGCCTCAGCTCCTTCTTGTGATGTTGATGGGACTGTTTCTATGCCTCTATCGCCCCTTGTGTTTCTTTGAGATGCTAGAGGATTTGACTCATGTTTTCCAACTCCTCCTAAATTATGTCCCTTTGGCACTGAGCATCCTCAAAATCCTTTGTTGTTCAATCCTAGACCATTTGGGCCACAAGGTTTGCGTCATCCTCTATGATCGTATATTGTAGTCGTGTTATGTGCACGTTATCTTTCTTGCATGCACACCTTGTTTGTATGACTGGCCTCTTGGTTTGGCCTTGCTCCTGCTGAGTAGCACTTAATGTGGTTTCATGTGCTGGCTCAGTTTGTTTCTCTTGTTCCTATGGCACCTGGGTGTTTTTCTTCTTCGCTGCCTAAGTGCCTTCGTTGGACACACCCCCTTTCTTCTGTTGCACCTTGTTCTGTCTGGTCCTTAGCTTCTTGGGCACCATTATCTCTTCTCTAGGTGTTTGTTCCTTCCCTACCTCCTTCTTCATATCTATGGTCATTTCTTGATTCAGGACTAGAATCCTCTAGTCATCATTGCAATCCTTGATGTCCATCTTTATGTCCTCCTCCTTGATTCCGTAGTGTAGTTGTAGCCATTGATTGTCGAGGTCCTTTTGTGCTTGAATCCACATTGCATGTCTAGTCACTTTGAAGTTGGATATTCCCTAATAGTGTTTGATTGTTTTCGATGTAACTCACCAAGTGTTGGCGATGATATCCTGTAGGTCGTTATAATTTACTTCAAATATGGTTGCATTCTCCTTTCTTTTTTTGGGATTTGAATAAAACCCCATCGATAGGTATCGCCCTATGTGGAAAGCATTGGGTCTTTTGGCAAAGAATGAGTACCTAGGATCCTTCCATCCGATCACGATGATCGGGATGAGTAGCCATGGATAGTGAAATTTTGTCCCCAGGTCCTGCACGTCCTTGCAACCTTCCAGGAACATATTCAACAAATACAGGGCCTAGCTAAGTGTGTTTCCCTCTGCACACTGAGATACAACTGTGAAAACCCTGGTAGGGACTTCCTCCTTCCGACATTTCTTGAGTAACTTGAATGCCATGATTTTTGCGGCCATCCTTGTCCCTGCGTCACTAATATGATTGATTATGATTCCACGTGACCCCATTTCTATACCATACTTATTCTTCATTTCCTCGACTAGTGCCTTCTCCTTCATTTTTTCATCAAGGAACTGCGCGGGTGTCTCCCCCCTTGATGGCAACACTGTGATGTATGTAATGATCTCTATGTCTATTGAGACGATTGTTTCCAGCCACAAGTATCCTCCATGGGTGACTTCCATCAACTACTTGATGCATTTGTTTGCGTATTAGCCCCTCCCAAAGTGCGGGATGTCAAAGAGGCCTAGAATCCTAGTTTTTTCCATTCCAGCTGTCCACTGGATTGGTTGGTTAATTGGTTCACCAAAGGGTCCTATAGCAACAGTCTGTAGGTAAAATTTCTTGGAAAATTCTGGGAATTTTTTTTTTTCCATCACATCATGGTCTGAGCACCTCAATTTCTCCACGTGGTCTAACACATTACCTTTGATGCATACCCCTTCTGGAATGCGCAACAATGCTATGGCTGTGGCAGGTAGTGATCATGGTATTGACTATTTTCCTGTCCACCATGGTGGTTGACTCAAGGTTCCAGTCTCCATTGTTCTCTCTTCAACATGTTCATCTGCTTGGCCAGTGACATATTCCACTATGCCCTCCTATGGCTGTTTTCGGCAT
The DNA here is from genome assembly GCA_010110895.2 of Picea sitchensis. Classification (NCBI taxonomy): domain Eukaryota; kingdom Viridiplantae; phylum Streptophyta; class Pinopsida; order Pinales; family Pinaceae; genus Picea; species Picea sitchensis. The sequence continues at coordinate 101,036 of SNQJ01S0013664.1, read as the reverse complement.
GGTTGTGTGTGACCTTTCCGTCATGGTCATTTCTTCCTAGTTCAGGATCATCCCATTATCTCTCGGGGGTTCTTTGGGGTGTGAATGATTGCCTACATTCTCATCATGTTGGCCCTGTCCCCCTTTTAGCACATCAATGTCCATGTCCACTAGTATTATCTACTGGGTTTCCTCACAATCGGTGTGGGGCTTCTTGGTGTCATATCGGGTGACAAGATTTCGTCCACATTTACAACTTTTGGAGGATGAGGTGGTTGTTGTTTGCTTCCTTGTGGCTACGGTGGTGGTCTGACGTTGCCTTGAGTTTGTCTGGAAGTATGGCTCGAATCTCCAAATTTGGGTGGTGCCATGGTGTTAAGGATGTTGTACGCCGAGCTTAGTGGCCTCTGTAGCCTCTGCAGACTTCTCTTTCTACTCTGTATACTCTATCGCTCTATGCTTTTCTTGATTTTTCAATAACCCTTTCAATCTCGGTGTTCTTCCCTTATATAGAAATCGGGTGAAACTTCTCAGAGACATTGTCCATCCTGTGTTTTAAATGAATCAGTGTTTTCCGCGTAATTTCTATTGATTTCACTTGCTGTCACCAGTTGGCGCGATTAATGCAATGTCCCGTCAATCATTTTTGTCATTTAAGTTTGATAGTCATCATCTGTTGGTGCTTTATCTATCATACCCACCATTCACATTGTTTCCTCGTTCTAGTAACCATTGGTCCTTTCTCCTTCATGCTATCATTTTTGAGTGTGCGCTCTCATTCTCTTTTCGATGGCCTACGCCTTTGTTGTTATATTTTTATTTCCGGCGTGGTATCTCCTCTGTATTTTTTTTTTAAGCACTAGGAGGTCGACTATCCCCATACAACTTAAGTCGGCTCCCATTGATCATCCCTCTATGTTCCGTTCCTGCTAAGTCCTTCAACTGCACAGTTCCCCCATCAATGATAGTCTTTACTTTGTATGGTCCTAACCAATGCATTCTGAGTTTTCCTAGATGTTGGAGGGATTTACTGTCATACACCAAGACTAAGTCTCCTTCCTTGAAATATTTTCTCTTAATATGTCTTTCATGCCAAGCTTTATCCCCCGCTTTCTAGACTTCTTGGTGAAACCCTGATAGAATCCTATCTTCCTCTATGATCATCGACTGATTTAGCCTTTCCTATACTGCACCCTGCTTTGCCATGTTTGTAATTGCTTCTATGTGCAGAATCAGTACCAAAAATTCTAATGGCACCATTGCTTCTTGTCCATACACCAATCTGAATGGTGTCTATCATGTCAATGTTTTTCATGTGGTACTATACGCCCACAATACTGCTAGTATCTTCACATCCTAATCATCCCTATTAATGTTGCATATCTTTGTTAGTGCATTTTCAAGGATTTTGTTAAAGGATTCCACTGTTCCATTTGCTTGAGGATGATATGGTGTACTCTTTTGATGATAAACTTCAAACTCCTCAGTCATAACCTTAATAGTGTTGTTGATGAAGTGAGTGCCTTGGTCACTCATCAAAATCCTTGGGCATCCAAATCTAGTGATCACTTGCTCAAACAAGAAGTGTGTTGTTGTCTCTACGCTGCAATATTTTACTGGTGCTGCTTCTTCCCATCTTGTCAGGTATTCTATCACAGTGATAATGTACCTCAATTCTAACCTTTTTGTTGGTGGGTTAATTGGTCCCACAAAATCTATTGCCCATTTTTCGAATACCTGCAAAGTTACTTCTGGTATGAGGGGCATCTTGTCCCTTATATTCAGTTTACCAACCCTCTGACATACATCACATTTATGGAAGTAGTCCTTTGAGTCTCTGTGAATGGTTGGCCACCATAGTCCTGTGCGCAATACCTTACGCACGATAGATTTGCCTACATAATGTCCTCCTGCTATTCCCTCATGGGCTTCTGCTAAAATCCTTGGTATTTCATGTTCTAGCACACATCTTCTCAAGATGCTATCTGCACCCATTTTATGTAAGTATCCCACAATCAACTGGTAATCTGCAACCTTGACTACCTGATTTTTCTTCTACACATTGTTGTATTCATGTGGCGCAGTCCCTAAACTCAAGTACTGGATGATTTATGTGAAGTATTCGTTAGCTATTTGGACTAAAAATAATTGCATGTCGAGAAATTTGTTCTCTAGATTCATGGGTTCCTCCCCATTAGTGATCCTTGACAGGTGATGAGGTCCTACATTCAACTTTCCTGGTTTGACTATCACTTCAAAGTCAAATTCCTAGAACAACAATAACCATATACAAATTCTCCCCCCCACCACTGGCTTGTTGATGAGGTATTTGAGCGTTGAATGGTCTGTGAACATCTTGAAATGTTTTCCCAATAAATAAATCTTGAATTTCTGAAGCACGTAGACCATAGCTAAGCCTTCCCTCTCTGTGGTATTGTAGTTCTTCTTCGACTATGACATTTTTATGCTAGAAAATGCTATAGGATGGTCCAATTCTCCTACTCTTGGATGCGCTAGAATAGCTCCAAGTGCTATGGCTGATGCATCTACATGTACGTGGAATGTCTTTTCCCAATATGTGAATACTAGTATCGGTATGATTACCATCTTCTCTTTCAGGGTGTCTAATCTGTGTTGATAGTCCTCATTCCACTGAAACTTTGTGTTTTTCCTTAGCAATTTCTCAATTGGAACAGTGATCTGCGCATACCCCTTCACAAATTTCCTGTAGCATTATGTGTGTACCGATGTCTCTCTCAATTGGCAGACTGTTTTTGGCAGTGGTAGATTAACAATTATTGCAATCTTGGCAGGATCTACTAGCAAGCCTTGCCTGCATACTATATGGCCCAATAGTATTCCAAAAGGTGTTTTGAAGATGAACTTCTTGATATTTAACGATATCTGGCAGTTCCTACATCTTTCTAACATCAGTCGCAAGACCTCTACATTGTCTTTCAATAGACTATAGACTGTCCAATAGTCCAGATATACCTCTAGAAATTGTTGGACAAATTATTTAAATGCAACTATGACTACTCTAGAGAATATTGTTGGTGCATTCTTCTGTCCAAATGACATGACTATATACTGGTAGGATCCCCATTTTGTGGAAAAAGTGGTCTTGTATCTTTCWTCTTGTGCTATCTTGATCTGATGGTATCCCGAGAATCCATCGGTGAATGAATAAGCTTCTTGTCCTCCTACATTTTCCAAGACTTCATCTGTGAACAGAATGGGGAACGGGTCATGTAGACATGCATCATTCAAATTCCTCAGGTYGAAACATGTTCTTATCCCACCTTTTTTCTTCTCCTAAACCACCATTGGGCTTACCCATTCAGACTCTTCTACAGGTTCTATGATTCCAACCTCCAACATCCTATTGATCTCGGCTTTGAATTTTTTCTTATATATCGGGTTTAGTCTGTATGGTCATTTTTTGATCGGTCTTGCCTTAGATATGATCGGTATATTAATTTTTCCTAGATCTCCTACTATTCCTTTGATTTCAATGAATGTTGTTGGGAACAGGTCGTTGTACTCATGCATTAAATCTGTTATAATTTCCATGGTTTGCTCATCCCAGTAGTCTCCAATGTTGGCCATTTTGGATTCTCAACTGTCCCAATGTTGACTTTATTTACCTTGATCGGTGCATCAATTACTTCTGATTCTAGAGGTGGAACTTCCACTTATTTCTCTCCTTCAACTTCCTCAATATGAATCATTTGGTGCTTCTTCCTGCACATGGTAACATGATAGTAATTCTTTCACTGTCTGTCTTTTTTTCTATTTTTCCTATGTCATGAGTTAAACTTCTGGTTCCTTAATGAATATCACCCATGTGATTTGTTTAAGTGTTGCGTCTATGTTGGGGTTCTCATGCTCAAATGAGAAAGTGACTGTAAAATTTGTTGTAATACTGTCCATCTTTAGTTCCTTTGCGTAGTTTCTGGTTTGTATACTAGTTTGTTGGGATTCCTTCTAATGTGTGAACGAAATTGTGAGGCCATTCCTCTGGTGGTGTCATTTTCCATAGTGCCCTGCACTTCTCCAAATTTTCCGCTGGTTCACCCTGTCCATCATATTTCAGCAGTTTGTTGCTTCCTTGTTCTGCACCAAACCTAATGCACAGTAACCACTTACAATCATACCAATCTTTCACTGTTTCTTTGTGCGCACCCCACCATCTCGCAAGTGTTTCCTTTAGTGCTATATCTAGGGATAAGAGTCTTTGATTATCAAACACTTCATCTTTTTACCATGCTAAGAATGCTTCTAGGTCATTCACTCCATGGAAGCTGGGAGGTTCCCTTATCTCCGTACCTACCCATCTTACTACGCGGTCTATTTTTGTGCATCTTCTTGTGGAGACTTCGTGTAACCTCTGTTTGCAGTTTTATAAGCTCATATCTGAGTCTAACACACATGAGGTGATGCTTCACCAAATGAGTACCCCCTTTGTAGTTGGGTTCACATAATCTTTATCTCGCATAGTTGTTATGTACAACTGGTTAATTTCCTCCAGGTCTAAGCAAGTAGGTTCTATGAACCTTTCCCCTTCTGATGGGTCCAATGGCGCAATGCCTATGTATTATCCTGACTTGAAGGTAATCTTCCACGTCTTCAATTTTATTATGGCCTGATTGTCAAATGCCCAATCCAAGACAAGTAATTCTAGATAAGGTGTTGTGCCATATACTATCTCAATTACTTCGAAGTCGACTTTATTCCGGACTCCATCCAGGTCTACTATTACTCCTTTTAGTCTTCCAATTGGTAGAACTCTGTGTTCATTTTCTAGTTTTAGATGAACCGGTGAATATCCTAATGTGGTCTCTCCCATACATTGCGATGTCTTCTTGGGTAATATATTGACTTCTAATCCTAAATCCAATATGATATCTCCCATGTTAAAATCTCCAATGTTGGCATTCGACCTGAATTCCCTACTTGTTCTCCTCCTTGTATGTGGGTGATTAACTGTTTTTTGTTCTAGATTTCCTTCTGACTCTATGCTACATATTTCTAGCATATTTTGTAATACTTTAACAGAGGACAGATCATTTAGTAGTCTAGCGCAGGATTGCAAAAAAACCTTTAATCGTACTTACTTAACCCAGGGGCTATGTTTCTTTGGTGTGATCCAACGATGAAGGTATCTCGTACTCTGGTAATTCCTTATTATGTTGTGTGGTTGATGTCGATGCAATGTATGGCTTCAAGAATTCTTGTTTGGTTTGCTTGAATATATCTTTTTCATTCTGCGTATCAAACTGCTTCCTTGCTTCAACATTCTTCCTAAACCATTTGTGTTGTACTGGCTCTTGTCGTACTATGTTGTCTCCTATTTTAGCTCCTCCCCATGTAACTATGTTGATCTTTCTTCCTTAATCCCTCGGTTCTATTGAAATCCACTGAACATTCTGATTGTTCTGATTTATCTTCTCTTGGATTTTCCCTAATAGTGTCGGGCATTCTTCCGTGTCATGATGTGATGCACGAAAATACATACAGGTCACTGGTGGAAGTGGACACTCTCTTGCATAATGTCTTGGTTGTTGACAATTGTGACATACCATGGGTCCTCTACCTCTTCCAAATGCTCCTCTTTCTCTACCTCTCCCTCTGTAGCCAGCTCAATCCCCTCGCAACATGTTATACTGAGGCTCTTGGTTCTACTGTGCGGTATTATAGTGTGGATGTGTGGTATTGTACTGTGGTTTCTTAGTGTTGTATGGTTGTTGCACAGTGTTTTATGGGGCTAGTACTTGGTTAAACTGAGGTGTGGCTTGCCCGATCATCATTTCTTTCTGTACCCTGTATGCATATGATTTTATTTCCCTCATCAAGTCCATGGTTCTGCAATCTTTGTCATCATGGCCTACTGACTTGAAAAAGTTGCAATACAATCTCTTTGGTATTGTCTAGTACTTCTGCATCATTGGGCAGTGGTATGGATCGTGACCCTATTTCTTACAGATCTCGCACCATAGTCCTCTTGCTGGTAATGTATTTGGCATTCCTGCTGCCATGTAATGCGCGATGTTGGAAATTCGTTCTTATGGTGTCCTTCTGTCCTACATGTGGTACACCAAATGACTTCTCTTTTTTCCTTATTCTTGTTCTGGTTTAGCTAGAATGTTAAGTTCTCCAAATCCTCCTTTAGCTCCTCGATGGTTGGATCTGTCTTCTGATATTGGTTTTATTCTAGTTGCAGAGATTCCTAGAGAGCCTCTCCCTGCATCTGAAACTTTTTTTGTCATAGTGAATATTTCAAGTGTGGTAACAATGAGTTTATGAACAAATGCCTATGTTGCATATCTGTCATGACGTATCTTAGCTTTCCCTTCATTTGTTTGAATATCTAGTCAATCTCCCATACAAATTCTCCTAGTTTATGTCTGATCTCTATCATCTCGTTCATGTATTGATCCTATGAACTCAGCTTCTGGATCAATATACCAATCCAGTGCGTGATCTCTTAGCATGATAACTAATTGTGCAAGTTTAGTATCTTCATTTGTGATCTATTTTTCTTCCCATATCTTTTTGCAGATAAACATGTGCTTTTCCGAGTCATCCAACGCTTCTCCTTTGAATTCTAGTAACCTGATGGTGGGATCATGTCCTGCCATCTTAAATGTTGAATTACTACCTCCACACGGTGTATATACTTGACTACTTCTTCCTGAACTAGATCCCCTAGTTTTTGTTCCTTGTGTAGATGTACTTCATGTTGTCTTCCTTATCCCAAAATTTGGTTGTCTGAATGGTGGTGTTCTTCTTGGTGTATTGGTCGCACATGGGTTTATGGGTTCCACATTGACACTGATATGGATAGGAGTGTTGCCTTCTATTTATGCTCTTGGACCTCTCGTATTCCTCTCATATGTCATGCGCAGGATTTCCTCAATATGCTCCACATCTCGGAGATCCTCTACCTCCTCTTCATCACTTGTCAAGCCTTCCCTCACAACTACGACTCTCTTCTTGGTGTTATCCTCATATTGGTAGGGTACTCCATTGTGCGTATTTGCAGTTGTTTCCGTGATCCACTTGATCTAGTCTTCGTCCATCATAATTGGGTCCATGGCCTCCTCCTTCTTTCCTTTATCCGCTTCTCCTCTCAGTGTTTCCCCCCTTCCCCCATGCACATAGGGAAGTTTAGATGTCTGACTCCATCATCATTACACCTTTGTTATATAGTAATATCTTAATGGAAATATATAATGATCTAATGTACCTTCCTCAAGGTCCCTTCAAGAACTCTTGTTCAGTTGCGTTGTAGGACTTTGATGTATCTACTACAAACTCTGTGATAAATCTGACAACAATGTTGTCTAGCCAAAAATCTACTACGCATGTAAACTTATTATCAACTTGTTGTAACTGCGCAAACTCTTCTAGATTCCACTCTAGATGTCTAATTCAATTCGTAGGATGGTTGTCTTTCAATATTTTTATCCACTCATGCAATAAGTGTGGGAAATCATAGAAAAATACTTCATGCAAGTCGATGAATACGTACTTGTCCAAATATTGGCGCGGTGTTAAATTCAAGTTTTTTTCATCTTTCTACGCAAACTCTAACTTCGTTGTCTTCAACCATCTCTCTAACTCTTCCTTCATGGGATTCCATGGTCTCAACATCCCTTTTTAGATTCTCATTATTTCACCTTCTTGTCGTTCGAACCCACATTCTTTTGACGCTTCTTCAACAGATCGCTCAATCCCATTTTCTTCCAATCAACCGACAACAAAACCATTTGTTGGTTTTCCTTTTCTCTTTTTATATTGGCCTTGAGGATTCTTTATGGGTTATTCCTATTCTAATTGACCATCACAGACTGACCCTGATTCAGAACTAAGAAGCTTCCCAACAAAATCCCTTAAATACTATCGGCCCCTCTCGTAAACCAGAAGGCAACGCAATACACAGAGTGTACTACGCAGTATCACTTGAGATAGCTCTACGAGTGGCTACAATACTCAAGTGTTTGCAACCTAATACTGAGTGAGATCCGTGGTTCTGTGTCGTAAACCTTATTCACTCGATATAACATCTAGTTATACCATTCATTATATGCATGCATGTGGAATACCATATCTACTTAGTTTCTTCATTTATCTACCATTCATCAACTAATAATACATAAAGAAGCATTCATTCATTCACATAACACAAGTTTTACTGTGGTTGACCCCCTCCTGGGCTACGTCCACAAAGATCTGGCTCTCAATATTTTATTTTTGTTCAGAAATATGTCATGCCGCATGTGTTTACATTCTTAGATCTAACTCTCCTCAACAGGATCCTCTATCCCTGCGAGGTTGATTAGATCACACTAGGATCCTTAGCCTCTGATCTAACCCTCAAGATCGATTTACTCACTCCTTCTTTATCTCACCAACTTAATGACTCATACAGTTCTTACAATTATCTTCTTTTCACCCTTTCTCTCTTCTCTCCTCTCCCATATGTTACCTAAGTACTACTTATTTATATTCTTGGCTCACCAACCATTAAAATGCATTACAAAAACCCTAACCCTAGCGTCGTTAGGTCTTCCATGCATGCACGTTTCGCCTGCCTCTCTTGCACGTGTTGCTTTTCCTTCCAGCTGTCTTTTTCCTCATGCATACTTCTCCTGCAAAAATATTATGTCTTTGTGATTCGACCTGCATCCAACAATAATATAGATTGATTGGAAATTGGGTAGCCAAATGTTGGAGGCTTCTCACGAAAATCCATCCAAGAACCAAACAACCAAGAAGAAATCTTGCAGGGTCAAGGTCAAGGGAAAATGGGAGTCACTTTCACATGTACCCCAAGAAGTAACAGTTATCCAAAAAATTATTGTAGTAGAGAATTCCATCTCTATCCATGAGATGGATAGTAGGATCAGGCCAAAGGAATCTCTTATTCAACTCTTATCTTTTGTATTAAAATGGAGGCACCTTTTCTTGGATATCTATTAGAGATTGCTTGGAATTAGTAGAAGAGGTAGGCATACAAATTTATAGAAGAAAAAGTTAAAAGCGAGTTGAATATTTTGGGAAAAAATATTATTGCAAATGTGGAGGTGTGATTCAAATTGGATCCAATTAAATCTCTTTGTAAACTTTGTAATAAACATTTATTTGTTTAGGGAAAATTTGAGTGAATAGTCCAAAAATTCCCATGACTTGGAAGATAAATATGAACCATTGTGATGGTTGTCCTTCCAACGTATCCCATTAAATATGAAGGCTATGGAGAAGGTAATTCAAGGAGGAAGTGAGTTGGGGAGAAAATAAATAAGTAGGGAAGTAGTAGAGCATGAGTGACTCTGAAGAATAATTTTTTCCAAAGATCGAAGGTTGATTAAGAGAAAGGCATGATTCTTGTTATAAAATAGAGAATGTTTTCTAGTTGTATTTGCACATGTAATTCCACTATGCATGTTATTTGGCTCATTTAATTCATAATTTTAATCTACATATATGTGGATGGTGCACGGTTCATAAAACTAGTTGATAGAGTTAGAGTGTTTTTATTACACATTAAAATATTGTGTGCATTGCTTATTTTTTAGTGATATAAAACATCACTAATTGCTTGGATATTTTCTTGACAAATATGCTTAGAGTATTGTGTTTTGAATGGGATGTGTGTTGATGCAATGTTGGGATTAACCATACATTGATATATCACTGGTAATTGAAGTAGAGTACATTGCATCCTTTGATCAAGGCTTGGTCTTAGTACCACAAGAAAACAAGCCAGACTTGTAACCAATCTAATAGTAGATCCATTATTTCTATCAAGTGAAGGTTAGAGATTGAGAATATTTTCACTTAGAATTGCATTGACATTAGAGAACAAACTTATTTTCCATAGAGATCCATGTTGGTGAGATGGACAGGCCATAGGCCTACCATTTATGGATCATATGGTATTAGAGGAAGTTTTTTAAATAGCTTGAAGCAAATACCATGGGCAAATATTCGAAGAGGGAGAAGCTATAAGAGTTAAGAGACTTCAACATGTAGATCTAAGGGAAAAGTAGATATTGGAGGAAGAAAGTATATGATCTACAAAATTATATTTCCAAACACTGTGAGTCCTTCACCACCATAAGGGTATAATTAGATAAGAGTAGATTGAAACTCTTGGAATTGGGGGGTGGGAGGGGGGTGTCAATAGATTCACTCAATTGGATAATTGGAAAGAGGAGAGGTTAATCAAAATGATTTCTTATCTATACTAATATTTAGAAACGAAATAAGAGGCATTGAAGAAGCTACAAGTAGTTTTCCAATAGACCAAGAAAGCCCCTTCTATTTCCACTATGGAATATAGAACCTTGTCGAAGTCAAGCATGGTAAAATCAATTCCAAGATCCTTCCTTGATATTTCTTTAGTGATTTTGAAAAGCACACTAGAGGCATTGTTTCCAAGTTATTGAGAAAAATGGGAATTCAAGGAAGTACAGAGTTGGAGAGGAAATGAAGAAGTAGGGTATTATTAGAGCATGAGGAACTCGAAAGAAGAAACATGTTTGAAGATCAAAGGTTGTCTTTGAGCCAAAGTAATGTGCAAATTTTCAGTGAGTCAAAATACATGAAATCTGTGTAGATTTCGTTTGTAACTATTTCCCTAGCATAATAAAACCCCCAATCAAATTTTGGTTTTCCTATTTGGGTTTCCAAGGTAAAAATATCTTTGTTTATAGATATGAATGTCATTATCTGTATTCTTGTTTTAGATTTGATTTTAATCTACTCTTTCATTCTTAGTAAACCACAAGAACTATCCCAATGCTATAACTAAATTACTAGCATGATTCATTAATTTAGTAATAACTATAATATTAAAATTATACTTGATGGCTATCTGATTAGTTTATGTGACATTTCAAAGAAATTAAGGTTATGTATTCATTGGTATTTGTTCAATAATTAGAATCTTGAGTCAATGAAATAACTAATTGGTATCCACAATGCTCATTTCCATCTTTTTCTCACTAGATCACGACGATTTACCTTGAATTAAATCATTGCGGTTCACCTCCAACTTTTTTCCCTCAACGATATCCTGAGATATAATTTATGGACTACTATTTTAATTAGTTTCCAATAGGGCCATACTTTCCCAAGCCATGGATTCTCCCATAGTGATATTCATTCCCACAAAGGAATTTTTCATTGGTAACATCTATATATTAGGTAGTTTTGGAATAGAAGAATCATTGGAATGATGTGTTGAGAACACACTTATAATGAGAGGGGGTGGGTGCATTAGTATAATATTTTTCTTTTACTTTTTCAAACATTCATCTACTATAGGAAAAAATCACATATGTGATCAAAATCTGGACCAGGGGGCAAAAATTTGCTCAATTTTCAAAGTGCTCGGAATCCGACGAAACTTATACCATTGCGTCCGTCTCGTCTTCCCGATTCCGGAGGTATATTTATTTTCGCAAATGGAGTCCGTATGGAGGAGATATCGCAATTTGACCGCCAAGTCAAACTGGGAAAAATTGGGGATGCTGACTATACCTATCCGTACAGTCCGTACGGCCACGTGGAGGGCCGTACCATCATGGTGACATGGCAGTTTGATGATGTGGCGTATTCGTATTGGATGATGGTTGCCCAATGGGATGATGACACGTGTCATTTACAGCGAATAAAGTTTGGACACGTGGCCCAACCCATTGGCGCCACGTGTCTCTATCCGGCTGGTTTATATGGTTGGTTGATTTGTGTAAAATGTTTGGGTCCGCAGGGTTCGACCCCGGACCTCCCCCTCTATGCAAAGACTTAACATTTTCCGCTAGCCAACTGTCCGTCACATATTCCTTGTTAGGAAGGCGGGAAACAATTTATTTAAAGTTGTTTGTTGTTTGTTTTGGAAAAGGGCGCGGGCCGGGGCTTAAGCCCCGACCCATGGTTCCATTATACGCATATAACCGTGCTGTATACTTTGGTTGACTGTTGCGTGTGGGTTCAAAACACATAGCCCGTGGACATTTGTATAGTCACATGGCCATTGCATAAATGTATTATACGCGCGCGGATTTTAAAACTCAACCCATAGTTTTTAACCATTGTATTGTATTACGGTGCGCGCATTTCATTATATTATTGCAAATGCATTGCATTGCAATGAATTTTATATGTGTATTGTTGCGCGGGGTTTTTAAATTGTATTGCCACGGTTTTACATATGACCCTAATTCGGGCGCGTGGAGGTTACAACCGACTTAACCACTTTTCCGCCCAACTTTTGGTCCTATGGCCATGTGCCCAAGTGCCGAGGCGGTTGGGGGCTGGAGGTGCCCTAACCGTTCTACGGTTTGCACCATTGGCGCGGTTGCGTCCGGTGCCAGGTTATAACGTGCATTGGGAGCGTGTTTCAGGTACATGCACACAGAGGTGCGTTCTGTAGAACCAGTTCCAGCAAAGCTTGAAGGAGAAGAATGGAGAAGGTCTAACTTTCTCAGTTTTTGGCCGATTGAGGTGCCGTAAAAGCCCAGACAGGGGTTTTTGGACGTGCTGGATCCACTGGTGCCGTTTTCACAGCCATTTGAAGACTTCTTCAACAATTTTTTCACCGTTGAAGTTTCAGGAAGCTCCAGGGAACTTTCAACCCTCTTTGATGGAGGACATGGTTTGGTGAGCCTATATTTGTTTTCTGTGATTGAATAATCATTTTTGGCTAATCGATATGCTTTGAACACATTGGGACAGATTCTAGAGGCTTTTGAGGACTTTTACAGGTGTTTTTGCCAAAGAGAAGCTCAGAGAAGCTTATGGCCACATGTAGAGGAGGTCATGCCCGGATGAGCCATGATCCGTTTTCAGAGTTGTATTAGTCATTTTTGGGGTTTTTATGTGTTCTGATCTCAATGGTGCAGTTTGTTTTTCCATTTGAGTTGAGCAGCATCTTGTAAAATAACTTTTGACTAATTAATCCCAGAGAGCCAAGTCCATTATGGAGGCTCAAGGAGATGTAGCCCGTAGGGGGGTGAACTCCTTTATCATGTTGTGATTGTCCTGAGTTTGATGGTTTATTTGTTGCAAGTTGTGTTGTTGTGTTTTATTCTAAAGCACTTATTTTAACCATCTAAAAGAACATTTTCTCACACATAAGCATTTACAAGAAGAAGCACGAACTTAACACATAAGTTTATTTTGCATATTTATACACATGAAGCAAGGTCCTGTAAAGTTTATTTTAATGAAGTAGGGGTGCTTGCATAGCATAACAATTCAGCCTTCTATTTTCAGATCAATATGAGACCTACTAACTGTAGAACATAGAACACAAGATTTATGTGGAAACACTTTCGGGAGAAAACCAAAAAATTCTCTTTATAATTCTTTGTAGGCACCAAACTACTGCTACAAACATTTGTTTGCACCAACCTACTAGAGACACCAATCCCCATTGGTACAAACCCTAGTAGGAACCAACCTACTCTTATAGATATTTGTAGACACCAATCTACTAGAGACACCAATCCCCACTTCTAAGCATCAAATTAGCAAGAGACACCAATCTCTTTGTTTGAGCATCACCAACCTTCAAGCTATAATTTATTATTGAATACATATAACTTCTTCAAAACATGATTATATTCATATTACCTACATTAAGTTTTCTTACTATGTCTACCTTTACCAAGTCTGACCAAAATTTGAATTTCCAAATTTATGGTAACTTTCCCAAAGATTGTTGTTTTTGGCCTCTTCCCAAGAACGAACTTGTACAACATGCCACATATCCAATTTTTCAAATATCATTCTTAGTTTTTTTTTTGAGGTACTTCGATATGTCTCCTCATATCCCTAAAACTTTCACAGTCTAAAAAGTCCAGAAAAAGAAGTTATAGAGAAAATGTCATGCTGACTTGTTTGAAACTAATTTCAGGACCATTCAGAAACCCTAAATTCCACATGGTATATCACATAAGGTATAGAGAAAAAAAGTATGCAATTTTTACATGAGGTGATTCTATATGTCTCCTCAGATCCTTGGAAATTTCGTAGTCTAATCAATACCAAAAAATAAGTTATAGCAAAAATTCCAAACTGGCCTATTTGACATTGATTTCAGGACTATTTAGAAACCTTTAATTTCACAGGGAATGTCTCAGAAATTATCGAGAAAAAACACCTGAAATTTTAACCACATGTACAAAAATATTGCACCTCCATTTCCACAAAATTTCACTATTTGAAACATCCTAAAAAATAAGTTATAGTGAAAATTCCAAACTGACATGTTTGAAACTAAATTCAGGAGCATTCAGGAACCCTAACTTCCACAAGGAATATATAAGAAAGTATAGTAATGTCTGAAATTTTTATCGCGGGTATCTATATATATTTACTCCATATCCTCAAAATTTCATGGTATGAAACATCCCAAAAAATATGTTATAGTGAAAAATCCAAACTAACCTATTTGAAACTCATTTAAGGAGCATTCAAGAACCCTAACTTCCACATGGCATATCTCATAAATTATAGCGAACCAATGTCTGGAATTTTGACCAAATATATCCAAAGATATCACCTCCATATCCTCAAAATTTCATGGCTGAAACATCCTAGAAAATAAGGTATCATGAAAATGCCAAGCTTACCTTAAACTTATTTCACAACTCTCCCCTTTTGGAATGATATTCAATCATTGCTCATCCACTTCTTCAAATGTTATTACATTTTTCACCCACTCATTTTCTATTTTTATACTTTATCATAACCCTTCATGAAGGAATATGTTAATTCAAAAATACATGACACCCATTAATCAAATAATTAATTCCCCCTTTTTTATTTCACTTTTTCAAATACCATGGGAAAATAACGTGGGTTTGAAACCACCATTTCAGTTTTTACTTTTTCACGTGCACCCCTTTTTTTAATATACTTGTAAACTTGTATATAAATCAATCTTGGAAATGTTGTGTGTATTTGTAAATCCATAAAATGACATTAATGACAAGATTAATCCTTTGACATCAATGAGAATAATTCCAACATGATGTGGTGTATTTTACCTATGGCATGCAACCATACATAATGAAAATGTATTTTATTTGAATCTTCCATGCATTCTAATAATGTTGCTAGAATATGTATATGAATTGGCATATTAGTGATTGGATTAAGAGTAGGGCACGAGTCCTATTCTAAAACAAAGAATGTGCTCCAATTGTATTTACACATGTAATTCCTCTATGCATGTCATTTGGCTTATTTAATTAGAATTTTTCATCTACATACACTCAATTGGTGCATGGTTCACTTAATGCTTCAACACACACACACAGACACACACACATATTGTTTGGACATAGTACAACCCATACAACTGGTTGACAAAATTTGAGTGTTGTGATTACACATTAAAACCTTGAGTGCATTTTTTAGTTTTTAGTGATAACATGCATCACTAATTGATTGGATAGTTTCTTAACAAACAAGCTTAGAGTACTTGTAACGTGCCTAGAGACCCATAGGCTAGGCACGCTACTTCAAGCCTTCTTATGAACTAATTTCGAATTCTGATCAAAATTTTAATGAAATAAAGATGCATGAGATATTCACATGCATAGATAAAGATTCAAGCTACAATATAAAAGAATTGAACCATATGTTGTGCACAACAATAACCAACAAGCATGCATATTATAGATATGAATTTCATAGATAAATAAATACACAGCGAAAATAAATATACAGGTAAATGAAACCATGACAGAGAGAACACTTATCTTTAATGAAATGAATCACCAACTGGTTGCAGACCAAGGACATTCCACCCAACTGTAGACACTGATGTTCCAAGTCTCAAAAGCAATGTCACCCTCGAACCAGGGCTACGATTCCACAAGGAAAATTCTAGAGTGTCACTTAGCTTCCCAAACTAGTCAACACTCGAGCTCTCACAGGATTCTCAACACACACATCAATCCAAAGTACACCAACTCTCTTCTACCCATCCTACACAACCCAAGAGAATGGACCCCCTTCTCTGCCATGCAACACCTCAGGTTGTCCAGCTCCTCCTAGGGCTGTAGTGCATCTGGTCAAGAATCTCCATGCTGGGACTCTCAGGATTCGTATTTGTGGGAAAAATGTAATGCATGATAATGCATATCAGACATCCATGCATTAATTCATGACTGAAATACACCAACAATCACTACTTCGAACCAAACCATGGCTCCTCTCCACAATTCGTTTTTCTCTCCAAAACCAAGATCAAAAGGAATGAAGAATGAAGAGTGGGTGAACGAACAAATGGAGAGAAAGCATAGTGAAAGGTGTGAACAATGAATAATGAACCATGAGTGAGTGAGAGAATGAGTGAAGAAGAATCCCCCAAACAACCCACAATATGGGTTTATATATTTACTTGAAAATCAAGAACCACGTGGAATTCCTCAAGAAGATCATGTAACCACTCCTCTTCATTAAGCAATTATGGGTAGATAAAATATAAAATAAATACTTATCCCCTCAATCTCCTTCTCTTGTGGAATCATGTCCACCTATAAATCTTGTCCTTGTCCGTCTATTAGCCAATGATGTATTTATTATTAATAATGATCAAAACATTACATTTCCTAGGCATAATGGCCTCTTTTAATTGTTTGGTCACTCTGTCCTTTCATAGATTAACAAAATAAATTATCTTTTCATAGATTGACAAAATAAATTATTTAATACGGGGCTCAAAAAACCGAGGTATTACATCCCCTCCCCCTTATTTTGGCACTATCCTTAGTGCATATACAAAACATAAAACCAGATTTCAAAATTTATTCAAAAAGTTTTGGGTACTCTACCCGCATGGCATCTTCATGCTCCCAAGTAGCATCTTCAGGACCATAGCAGGTCCACTAGAATTTTACCAGCTCTATAACTCAATTCTAGAGCATTTTGAATTTTTTGTCCAATATTCGCATTGGCTGGACCTAAAAGTCTCCCTTTGTCTCTACTTGAATTATATGCCAATCAATAACATGGTTAGGATCATGTACATATTTTTTTAATAAAGAGACATGAAATACATTATGCACTTTCATGGAAGCAAGCAATGCAAGCATGTATGAAACTGACCCTATTTTGTCCAATATCTCAAATGGAACACATAATCTGGCTGCCAACTTGGTACAACTACCCAACTTCAAAGAGCTCTATTGGGATTCATTTTTAAATCACATGCTCCCCCACTTTAAATTCTCTAGATGTCATATTCTTATCTGCATAAATTTTCTATCTATCTTTAGTTGCCTTTAAATTCTGCTTAATTCTAACCATCTGGTCTTCCATATCCTTGAGCAATTCTTTCCCAAGTACCACTCTATCTATTGGGTTTTCCCAACTCACTGGAGTATTTCATTTCCTACCATACAAAGCTTCAAATGGGCTCATTTTCAATGAAGCTTGATACCCGTTATTATAGGAAAACTCAACCAAATGCAAGTAATCTTCCCACTTATATGGATTATCCATCACATACATTCTCAACATGTCTTCAATTAATTGACTGACTCTCTCTGTTTTCCCATCTGACTGTGGATGGTATGTTGTGCTAAATTTCAGATTTATACCAAATCCTTTAAACAATCCCCTCCAGAAATTTGAAGTAAACTTTGTGTCTCTGTCTGAGACAATTTCCTTAGGTATCCCATGCAACCTAGAAACCTCCCTCATGTGAATTTCTACAATATTAGTTGTTGTATGAGTTTTTTTTACAGGAACAAAATGAGCAGCCTTTGTCAATTTATCAACCACTACCATGATTGGGTCATGTTGTCTTGCTGTCTTGGGAAATTTGGTTATAAAATCAATGGTTACAACTTCCCATTTATTCTCTGGAATTGGTAATGGTTGTAGCAAACTCATTGGGTGCCTATGCTCATCCTTCACTCTGGCATTCCATACATCTGGCAATGTAATCAACAACATATTTTTCCATTCTTGGCCAAAATAATTGTCTTCTTACTGCTGCAATGATTTTCTGGTAACCATGACGTATGACATATGGAACATTATGCATTTATTTTAATACCAAATTCCTAAGTTCTCTAGAACTAGGAACATAAACTCTATTTTTATGCATAAGTAATCCATCTTCCTTCATCTCATATTCTTTAATTTTTTGTTGTACATTTTCTTGTTGTAAGCTTTCCTTTACCTATAGGTAATTCTGATCTGTGACAACAACATCTAAAATTCTACTCTTTAAATCTGATTGATGCATACTAACAGTTGTAGCATGCATGAGATGCACTCTTCTACTAAGTTCATCAACAACTTTATTTTCTTTTCCTTTGATATACTTGATGTCAAAATCGTATTCACTTAAAAATTCCATCCATCTCGTCTGCCTGGCATTTAAAGTTGGTTGTTCAAAAATATATTTCATACCACTATGGTCTATTCTTAATTCAAACCTCTTCCCCATGAGATAATGCCTCCACATCTTCAAAGCGTGAACAATGGAAGCAAGTTCCAATTCATGTGTGGCATAGTTCCTCTCATGATATTTAATCTTTATGGACTCATAACCAATGACATGTCCATTTTGAGTGAGGACTCCACCAACTCCTTCCTTGCATGCATATGTACTTACCACAAAAATTCCATTTGGGTCAACAATATTTAAAATAGGAGCACTAGTAAGTAATTCTTTCAGCAAATTAAATTTCTCTTCACACTCTTCTTTCCATTCAAATTTAATTCCCTTCTTTTGAAATGAAGCGATGCGATGAGCAATCTTAGATAAACCTGCTATAAATATTATGTAGTAACCAACTAACCCCATAAAATATATGACTTCTGAAACATTCTTGGGTGTTGTCCATCCTCTAATGGCTTCAATATTCTATGGATCCATTGCTATACCATGTTCTGAAATAATATGTCCCAATTAATGGACATGTTCTTGGTAAAAATAACACTTACTAAGCTTAGCATACAATTGATTTTCCCTCATCACTTACAATACCAATCTTACGTGATGTTCACGCTCTTTCTCTGAATTAGAATATACAAGTATGTCATCCAGGAATACTATGACAAAATTATCCAAATAATTTATGAATATGCCATCCATTAAGAACATAAAGATAGCTGGTGCATTGGACAATCCAAAATGCACCACTACAAATTCATAATGCCCATACCTAGTTCTAAAGGTTATCTAATGGGTGTCTTCTTCCTTGATTCTTACCTGATGGTATCTCAATATCAAATATATCTTTGAGAATAACTTTTCCTCTCTTAGTTGATCAAATAGGTCATAAATTCTGGGTAGAGGGTACTTGTTCTTCACAATGGATTTATTCACCTGTCAAAAGTCAATACAGAGCCTCAAATTTCCATCATTCTTTTTGACAAAGAGTATTGGTGCTCCCCAAGGTGAAAAACTTGGACGTATGTACCCTTTCTTCAACAATTCTTCCAAATTCATTTGTAATTATTTTAATTCCGGTGTACTCATTTTGTAAGGTGTTTTGATATCGAGGCAACTCCTGGCACTAAATCAATAGAGAAATATATTTCCCTCTTTGGTGGAAACCCTGGTATTTCTTGGAATACATATTCAAATTCTTGTAGTACCGAAAATTATTCAAGTCTTGGCCCCTTTGTCTTTTTTTGGATCCTCCACATGGGTTGCATACAATTGACATCCTTTTCTAAAACATCTCTTCAGCTGTAAGGCTGAAATATCCCTTATAGAGATGGGTCTTGGAACTCCTTTCACAGTGCTATGTTTTCCTTCTTCATCAAGACATATAAATGTCTCGTTATGACTATATAGGACAACATGATGCTTTTCCAACCAATCCATTCCAATAAGAATATCATAAGACTCCAATGGTATAATATTTAGATCAACATTAGTATACACACCATTAATACTTATGGAACAACCTTTGACCATATGATGGATTCTCCTTTTGGTTCCAGTGGCTAGCTGGACCAAACTTGATTTTTCAAGCTTACTTTTCTCCAAATGTAATATGTCCACTATTTTAGGATTGATGTAACAATAACTTTCTCCTAAATCAATTAAAATAGCAACAGGACAATTAATGATCTTACCTTCCACCTCGATCATATAAGATTGGTATTATGCTTGTCGATCATCTAAGGCTTCATATATTATTCCCATGTATTCTACTATTGTAGCCTCTTGGATGTTGCACATGGTATTCACTTTTTCTTTTCTGTGAGGGAAAACCTTGTACATGTGATCTTCTTTGCATCCCCAACATTGGATTGGTGGTCTTCCCCTTTTTCCCAAGTAGCCTTCTCTCTTGGATCCATCCTTAGCACACTGGTCTGACTGATTTTTATTTGGGCTATTTCTATTGAAAGGAGGTTTGAATCCTTTCTTTCTCTAATTAGACTTATCCTTCTTCTTATTCTTCCAATATTTCTACAAAGACTCTCTGCACTTTCCTTGCTCATACAGGTACTTAGCCTTCCTAATGGTCTCAGTAAAAGTCCTAGGTTCATCATATTGAATCTTCTCTTTATAAAAGGATGGCAATCCACTCAAAAACCTTTGTATTTTCACCTTCTCATCCTTTATAAACCCCACGTACTTTAGTATCCCCACAAACTTCTTTTCATATTTTTCCATGGTCATGCTCCCTAGGCCGAGTTCAAATAAATCCTACATTTTATTGTCATAGAATTACTCTGAAAGGTACTCCTTCTGAAAATATTTCTTAAACTGCTTCCAAATGATCCTATTCTCATTATTGTGCTCAACTTTCTTCAGCTGATCCCACCACATAGAAACTTTCCCATGTAAATGGTATGTAGAAATTCTAGCTTCTAGGTTTGATAAGTAGTTATGCAATTGAAAATACCTCCTGATTCAAAGAAACCATGCCTCATCACCATCTTCCCTTTCTCTTTCACCGTCAAAGGATGATGGCTTGAGCTTCCTTAGCTCTACTTGCAAACTATTTGATTCATGTCTTTTTCTTTGGTACCTAACAGGAGACACCTCGGTACTACTTATGGAATCTTTAGATGCATAAAATTTTCTTGTTGAGTATGGAGGTGAGTGATTTCTATGAGTTCTGCTAGCACTTATTGAATAATGAGTTCTTCTATAGTCATCTCTTTTTTCATGACATCTTCCCTCTTCATATTGTTTTGAGTTTGATCCATTCTTTATTTGCCTCTGAAACTGATTTAAGATTTGCATCACTTGAGAATTTATCTTATTGTGTTCTCTTATCAGTCTCTCATTGCCTTCTTTGTAACTCTTCACTTCTATTTGTAGGCTTCTCATAGTCTCTATCAATTTTTCTTACTACCCTCTAGCCTGGTGTCCGTTGGATTTTGTCTCTGCATTACCAACACTGATATTTTGACCTTTGGCCTATTTATCATGGCTAGAATCTCCCTCTCCTTATTCCATTTCTTGAATATGCATTCTTATACCAAAATGATATGTTTACACCCCCTAATTCTGCAAAATGTGCAATAAACCATTTGTTAGAATTATGCATATTATAAAAACAAAATTTGCCAAACAATGCTACAGGTCATTTTCTTCTCAATTCATGAAAAATATATTATCATTATCCATATTATAACAATTCCATGTTATCCTCCTTTGGATCATCTTTTCAATGACTATAATTTTACCCCACTTTGATATCTAAGCTTAAAGTTATGTCTTCTCGAAAAGAAAATCACTTTCAACCCCTTTTCTTTTGTTTTGCAATAGGATCTTGTCGAAATATTCCACAACTCCTTTAACTGGTACATAATTCAAATTCTGCATAGGGTCTTCCTTCAATCCACTTTCCTTGTGACCATGGATATAAACCATGGGCTTATTCACTCTTTAGCATCTTACTCTATATTCTTCTACACAGTAACTTGTTCGAAAACAATGTTTGAGGGATTGGTTACTACTAGGCCCTTCATGCCTCTAATTGACCCCTTTACCTTATCATGAGACCGACGCTAGGATCAATTCCTCTGGAATTCAACCTTCATCTATTCTCCCTTTTCAATCTTCAAACTTCTCCTGGAGTAGACTTCGTCAAAATCCTTCTATTAGCTCCACTAGTAGATCATACGGTCAATATTTGATCTCTTATCGACTGGATGATCCTAGCTCACCTAGAGGCTTCAATGAGATAGATGGTCATGACTTAATTGGACATTGAAATGGATGGCCTTAATTAATTTGTTACTTCGGTGCTCCGGGACTCTAGGACATTACAACTCCCAAGTCGCTCAACTCACCTGGAGTGATACTCGTCGAAGCTCTTACCCTATCCTTCCACTGTTAAATTAAATGGTAACGATAACTCCCAGAGGGTCTCAAATCAACGAACCACGTAAATTCACTACTCCGAGACTCTGGGAAATTACAAATCTTGAGTTGTTCAACTTCCCCGGAGTGATACCTGTCGAAGCAGTCATAAAGTGACGATGACCACTTACCTTAAGTTAATGCCTCTGCTTAGACTATCCTTCCACTAGTTGATCCAACGACCGTGAATTAATCAAGCGTCAGGATGGACAATACTTATTCATTTCAGGACTTCAGTTCTTCGAGACTCTGGGATATTACAACTCCCAAGTCATTCAACTCCCCCAGATTTATATCTGCTAAAGTGCTTATGCTATCCTTCCACTGCTTGATCTAATGGCTGAGAAAGGTCCCGAAGGGATATTATAACAATGGTTTGCATGAATTCATGACTTTTGTCTTTGACATTTTAGCTGGTAGAGACGTTGGACAACCCTAGAGGCCATACTCTCGGAGATGACATGGCATGATGATGTCACCTATGGTGATGTGGACCCATGGAATGTGTGCCACATGTCACTAAAAAATGAACAAGTTAGGGTCCAAAAGGTACTGAATCTGGGTGACACGTGTCCCCACATGGTACCCTGGCCACATGGTATATGACACATCATCAATCGTATGAAAGGTCCACCATATCTACTCCATATATGAAAACCTACAATACTCTTGAATTCTTCCCTCGATCTAATGGTCGACGAGATTTTGAGACTTCGACACTCTAGGAATTTGGGTTATAACCGTTCTAAAATGGTTATATTCTCCCATTGTTAACTTCCTAAAGTGGTCAATGTCTAATGACCCTGACCAACGACTGAGATTTCACACAATCATCCTATCAGATCAGACGGTCGGTGGGACTTCATGACTTCGTCCTTTTCCATGCTTCTTCCATGTTTTCCATAATCATCGAAGCGACTAAGTTCTGTAGTTTTCCATCTCTTGCTTGGATTCGATCAATGGTTGTGATCGCTCCCAAAATCTAAAAGGGACAACCACGATTCTATGATCCTTTACAAAGAATATTTATCTGCATGACGCTCTGGCTTCTGTGTGATCTTTGAAACTCTATCTCTCCTTATCTTTAAGATCACAATGACATATCAATTTTTAACCATAATACCCTATCCATAGTTCTGGCCCATTCCAATATGGTGTTTCAACCTAAAGCTCTGATACCAATCTGAAACGTACCCAATGACCCATAGGCCGGGCACGCTACTTCAAACCCACTTCTGAACTAATTTCAAATTCTGATCAAACTTTTAATGAAATAAATATGCATGAAATATTCACATCCATATATCAAGATTCAAGCTACAATATAAAATAAATGAACCATATGTCATGCAAAACAATAACCAACAATCATGCATATTATAGATACAAATTTGATAAATAAATAAATACATAGAGGAAATAAATATACAGGTAAATTAAACCATGAAAGAGAGATCACTTATCTTTAATGAAATGAATCACCAACTGGCTACAGACCAAGGATGTTCCACCCATCTATAGACACTATTTTTCCAAGTCTCAAAATCAATGTCACCCCCGATCTAGGGATATGAGTCCACAAGGACGGTTTGAGAGTGTCACTCAGCTTCTCAAACCAGTCAGTACTCAATCTCTCACAGGATTCTCAGCACACAAAACAATCCAAAGTAGATCAACTCTCTTCTACCTAGCCTGCACAACCCAAGACAATGGATCCCCTTCTCTTCCACATAGTCCCTCAGGCTATCCACCTCCTCCCAGGGCTCAAATGCATCTAGTCAAGAATCTCCCTGCTAGGAATCTCACAATTCGTAGCTATGGGAAAAAATTAACGAATGCCAATGCATCTTAGACATGTAGGAATTAGTTCATGGCTGGAATACACCAGCAATCACTACTACCAACCAAACCATGTCTCCTCTCCACAATTCGTTTTTCTCTCCCCAACCAAGATCAAAAGGAATTGAGAATGAAGAGTGGGTGAAAGAATGAATGGAGAGAGAACAGAGTGAAAGGTGTAAACAATGAACAATGAACAATGAGTGAGTGAGTGAATGAGTGAAGAAGAAGCCCCCAAACAACCCAAAAGATGGGTTTATATCTTTACTTGCAAATCAAGAACCACATGGCCTTTGTCAAGAAGCTCTTGTAACCACTCCTCTGCATTAAACAATTATGGGTAGATAAAATATAAAATAAATACTTATCCCCTCAAGCCCCCTCTCTTGTGGAATCATAGCCCCCTGTAACTCTTGTCCTTGTTCGTCTAGCAGCCAGTGATGTATTTATTTTTAATAATGATCAAAACATTACATTTCCTAGGCACAATGGCCTTTCATAGATTAACAAAATACATTATTTAATACGGGGCTCAAAAACTTGGGGTATTACAGTACTGAATTTTGAATGGGATGCATGTTGAGATAGTGCTCAGATTAACCATAGGTTGATTGATTTATAGTGATTGAAGCATAGAACGTTGCATCCTTTGATTGAGGCTTGGTCTTAACTCCACAAGAAAACAAGCTAGACCTGCAACCAAACTAACAACATAGCCATTCTTTCTAAACATTGAAAGTTAGCAGGTGAGAATATTTTCACTCAAAATTGCATGGACATCAGAGAATAAACTTATTTTCCACAGAGATCTATGTTGATGAGATGGGTAGGCCATAGGCCTACTATTTTCAAAACACATACACACACTTATGTTGACCATTCTCTCCCTTGTCCTACATGATTACAATGAAATATATCAAATTTATGAGTAAGTTCAATAGTTTGTGTGGCTAAGAACTACGTTGAATAACAAAGAAAATAGTGTGGTGATATGGAATAATGTAGAAACTTAAAGGTTTTATCAGTGTTATGTTTATGAAGTTCAATGAATCGTGCAAGGAAATTATTATGTAGTTAACAATTCCAGTGATGTGTAAACTGTCATGGATATTCCACTACAATAGTTTGCCACTACATATATTGTATTATATTGAAATTTGTTATTATGTAGGTTTATTTCCTTAGATCTCATATTTGTTAAAACTAGTTTATTTCTCAAATTTATGAAAATAACTAAAATATGAGAACGAAAGAATAAGAAAATGAACACACCATCCATAGAAATGAACACGATATCTATCTTGGGAAACCTAATATGGGAGAAAACCAATCTAGAAGGTGAGTCCTCTGCTCTGCTCTATTTTCTTTAGTTATAAAAAAAAACTAGAAAGAAAGGAGCACTCACGATGGAGTTGTCTTTGACACTGTTAGAAATCACACCTAGACTATTGTAGATGTAAGACTAATACCCATCAGAATGTGAATACAAATGTTTTAAAGAGTGTGGAAAATGGATGTGAAACTCATTTTATGATTTCAATCACAAAACCTTCCAGGAAATACACACTAGCAAGCAAGGCTTTGAATAGCTTCAAATCAGTGTTAAGAGATATAAATGAAATATAGAAGACTTATCAAGGAAAGTGAAATATGTGTATCAATTTAAATCGGGTATTTTTGGAACACATTTGGAAGAAAACTCATTTGAATAAGAACTTCTTAATCCAAAGAGAAAAATACTTTGATCAAACTTGCATAAAATACCACAATAAATCATTTACTGTAATAAAGAAACAAGCATCATGATGAATCCTTCACTAGATATTAATACAAAAGTGAGAAGAACAAAGACGACAATAGGAAAAAGACTGATTTTTCACCATTAAAGATTCTTGATTCTGGTACATACATCATGAAAACTCTATTAAAATATGAGACTAAAGATAAGAGATTTTCTCCTCAACTATTCAAACCTCCTATCAAGTTACAATCTATGTTAAACAAGAAAATATCCCATAAATCCTCTTTAGAATCTACCACCTCATTCCCTCATAGGATTCTATTCCTTAGAAAGACATGGTAACGAGTGTACAACAAGAAAATAACAAAAATCTATTTTGCAGGAAAATGTTGGCAACGTAGAGAACAACCCTTAACAACTAGTGATGTGGCTTTACTACAGGAAGCTCCTTGAGGCAGGGGGCCTCCTAATGTGAAACTAAACCCCTAAATTTTGGTACGATTTCAAATTGACACTTGGTATTCCATTTTATCTTCAAAATATTCATTAATCCAAGTTTGCAGCATTTACATTGCAAACTATCCTAAAACACCCAGTTCGTAGAGCTAGTGAGTCCAGGCACTACAAAATTTCTTGTAAGATCCTGTTTACTTTCAAAAAATATTCCAACCTTTAAAAATTACACCATAAGTATGATAAACCTTCCATAAATTCTACAAAGTCCTTACAACCTGATGTAACCTTGGAGAAAACATATAAATATGCTAAGTTTAGCTCAAAATCTAAAATCATCACTTAGTGTTGTAACTGTATGCAAAAAGTAAACCATGACAAAAATAATGTTGATGTGAAATATCATCTTGTACTAATATTTTGGTTCTGGTACTCCTTCTAGTAGCTATCTTAGCCAACATATCAAGATTCCTTTTTGCTACTTTCTCTTTGAAGGGCTGCAATTATGCTTTTAATTTCTTGATCTCATCTTGGCAAGCTCTCTTTTGATTATATACATTATTGAGTTGCATGTAAAGGGGAAATGACCTCTTAGCCATGAAACTTTCTTTATAAATTGTCTGCTCATATAGATCTAACACTACTAGACATTGAAAAAATTGTGACGACTACTTGCGACGAAAGTACTCTTTCATCACAAAATTCAAGAGAAAAAGTTCAATTTTTCAATTTTGATATAAATCGACCCCGTATTCATCTCTCTATCGACAGAAGAAAACTTTCTTATGTTTTGCGACGATAATCAATATGGTGGACTACTGTCTCAATTTCTTCAAACTAGTTTTTTCGTCATAAGAGTGATGATTACTATTGACCGTTATACATTTTAACAAAGTCTAAATTGATATAGTCAAAGTTCATCGCAAGAGCGAAGAACGTTGACTTGACCGTTATAACTATTCTTGTCTTTGACAAAGTGACCTAAATATAACAAATAAATAGGTTAAAAAAAAGAAATATTTAGGTCACGATCGTCGCAATTGAGATGACGATGATCTAAATTGACCTATAAATATTTGATGATTTAAAGATGTTGTGACAATCTTGCTATAACAACGACGATTCTGAAAGGGTATTTTTGTGTGGAAGAATGTCGCAGAATATAGTTAGAGGTGGGGAAAAAATTAAAGCAGGTGAAAAGGGTGATGGTAGATGTTATTTCCCTTGCAAAAAATGTTGCATCATATGTCCCATAAGAATTTTAATAGCAACAACTACAAAACATTGTAGGAAATATGGGCACATTGATGGAAGATCGAATGAATATCGTCCCATGGTAATTAGCTATATATTCATTATATTTTTTTGTTTTGCCAATTTTATATAAAATTATATATATGTATATATATTGTTTGAATGTTTGTTATAATATACACTAATTTTGCATGATTGTTTGTAATTATAAAGTTAGAGTTTCCCTCTAACTTTCCGCAGAATATTGCACCAAGTATTAGTATAAATGATGTTGTACAAGCTGAGGAACATCATGACCAAGCAAATGAGGATCTCATGTAAGAAGATGATGGGACAAATCAAGTTAATGATCCCATGGAAGAAGATGATGGGACAAATCAAATGATCCAAGATTTTTTTCCGCAGTCGGATGAGGATGGGAACAATGATGGTATTTATGATGAACCTCTATTAGAAAAGGAAAATAAACGACTTTATGAAGGATCAAGAGAAAATCTTCTCTTCGCTACATTGTTGCTAGTGAACTTAAAGGTTATGAATAATTTGTCGAACACTTGTATGACACAGATCCTAAGGTATGTAATATGTTTCATCTCATATTATACATAAATGTTGATTTTTTTCTATTTGTTTTTAGTGTTAATTAATCTGTAAAATAAGAATGTAATTTTTACGATTAATATTCTTACATTAACTAGTTATTTGTTTTATTGTATATTGTTAGGTGAATTTTTGTTACCATCGTCAAATATTTTACCTCACACATATCGAGGTTTGAATGCCATTATGAAATAAATTGGAATGGATTATCAAACTATAGATGCATGTCTTAATGACCATATTATATATTATGGACAACATGCTTCGAAAACAGAATTTACGCAATGTCTTATCAGTAGATATCGAACCGATCAAGTAACAAAAAGGGTGTCTCGAAAGGTTCTTCGTCATATTCCCATAATTCCACATTTGTAGCGATTGTTCAGGTGTGAAAACATAGAACAATTTATGGATTACCATGCACGTAATAAAAGTGGAGATGGTGTTCTTCGAAATCCTGCCGATGGTTTTGCATTTAGGGAAATTGAGGAAAAATGGGCAGATTTCAAAGATGAACCTCGTAATGTTAGGCTTTCATTGGCAGTTGATGGTGTTAATCCATTCAAAGAGCCAAGGTATATTTACTCGGTGTGGCCTAATTTTGTTATCAACAATAACATTCCTCCTTGGATGTCAATAAAGAGGGAGAACATAATGTTGTCAATAATTGTTTCAGGTATTTCTTTACATTAAGTTTTTGAATGTAACATTTTCATTTGTTTCAATTTTTGCATAATATATTTTGTTTATTTATTTATATATATATATATTTTAAATAAAATGGTGGGACCTTTTATATTAGAAAAAACCAAAGTATACAGTGACTGGTGTTGGCTCCAGCTGGCCTGCCTTAGCAGGAAACCAGGACAGCTGGGCCACCTGTGCTTGATACATATCTATTGTTAAAACATATTTATGCTCGCCCTGCCCGAGGGAAACCAGGGTGGCGGTGATATAGAGTTTCAAAAACCAGAGCATTCCTACGCTTAAAAAGTCTATGAAAACTAACTAGACCACAACAGTATTAAGACTTCTAACCAGGACCCTTGGGTGGCTGTTTGCTTGAGCTCGCTCGCTTGTATCTCGTTCGACGCCAGCCTGCTGGAATTGCAAACTCCTGTGTGCATGTTGGACATTGCTTCTTCGGGGTGGTCTTCGAGAAGGCTGCAAAAAGCATGTCCATTCGCTGCTCCATTCTGTCAAGACGATAGCCTAGGTCGCCCAGCATGCTTCTAAGTTCAAAAACGAGTGGCAGGTGCCAGGGTTCCGAGAGGGCGGGCTGGTCCAGTTCTCCTTCGTCGTCATGCTTCCGCCTGCCGGTGCTTCCTTCTGCTTCTGCCTTATGGTCTCCCTTTGGACAGGTCGGTTTTTCCTTGCTCCTTTCTGTCCCTGTGGTGTCGCCTGGCGGGATTTCCTCCTGACTATCACGATTGGGGGGAAAGTCAAGTAAAATGACATATGTCTTTCCAATTGGAAATTGGTCGGCTACCTCACATACAGGAGGTTGGTACATAACATAGCCCTCCTACAATTTTGATCTGTTCAACAATTACCATAGGTAATGCATTGAGGAGGCGCCTCTTAGTATGGACGCCAAAATAATGCTTTCTCAAATTTTGGATCGCTTGGCCGGGGATTCAGACCTGTACCAGGCTGCCCCTCTACATGAATTGCCTCTGAGTCGAGGCATGGTGGAGGCTTCTATAGGAATGCGGATGGGTGGGGGTTGGAAGTACTGGGCGCCCTCTCTCTGCTCTATCCTTAACCGAAAACGAAGAGGTTTCTCGGACATAGTGAGCTCTGCGAAGGCCGAATACATCTATGCCTTGTCCCTTGTCATTATAAAACCTCTAACTGCTATACACGCGATCACCATTAACTCTGAACTTTGAGTGCTCCGTCTCCACGGGCGCTCCCAGCCTTTGAGGGCTCTTAAGCGATGGGTGGGGTGCGGTCGCGTCGATTAATTAGCCAGATGGTGGGCGGTTGGTACATTCATGGCGTCAGCATCCTTGCGTGTCCTTAGGTACGACTCCTTGACACTTTATCGAGTATGCGTGTCCTTGGCTGAGCTCTTGACACCCCATCCAGGGGTATTTATTTATATATATTACATGATATCATTCCTATAGTAATTATGTGTAATTTCAAACAATTAGGTAGGTACGAGGTTAAATATATGAATGTATATATCGAGCCTCTTATCGACGAGCTACTAAAGTTATGGGCTGACATCACAATGTATGACATATGTAAACCAATCGGGGAGAATAAATTTAAATTCCATGGAATACTTTTATGGACAATTCATGATGCCCTTGGACTAACACATTTTTGTGGTATGTAGCATTCTAATATTTCTCTTTAATACTATATAATTTTTTAATGTTATAATCATGGTGCATGTTTAATTTTTAAATAATCTCATCGTATAATTGACATTAATCCATTTGTTGTAGGTCTTCAAACAAAGGGTAAATTTTCATGTCTAGTTTGTGGCCCTAAGATGAAGTATAGTCATTCACAAAGTTTAGGAAATATGGTGTTTGATGAGTATAGGTACCTTCTTCCTAAGAACCATAGGTATCGTACTACTGAAAAACATATTTTCAGTGGGAAAGAAGAGACTGGTTTAACACCATGAAGAATGACACCTCACCTATGGAGGTTGGAATATAATAGAAATTATCAAGGTACTCAATTTCATAATGTATCGTAATCATGTAATGTTTTGAATGTTTATTTTAATCATTGAATTTATTTTACCGTATTTGATAATTATTTTTGTGATTTCTTATATGCTTCATGAAGGCCACAATCATCATGAAGGTATTAATAATGGGCTTCCATGAGGAATGAAATGTTATCCCGCTCAATTCATGAGATTTCCCTATTATGAGGAGATAAAAATAGCTCATTTGTTTGATACAATGCATATCGGGAAGAATGTGACTAAAACGTTATGGCGAATCATATATGGTAGGAGGGACAAAGAAAAACTTGTCAAAATTTGTACTGACATTTAGGAAGCCAATCATGCAATGAAAAGTGCGATCTAATATTCAAATAGATAAGATGGAGTACTAGACTGAAATAACCTTCCATGGTTATTAACAGAGCAACAAAGAAATGATGTAAAAGAGGCCATTCAAAGAATTAAATTTCCCACGGGTTTTGCTTCAAACATAAAAAATATCTTAACTAAGAAAGGTGAATTTGGTGGGGTAAAAACACATGATTGACATACCTTCATTAAGGTAATAATTTTGGTATATATATTTATATATATTGGCCTTATACACTTTTATTTATATTTTATTTTTTCTTATCTACTTTGGTCGAAACAAATAACGATTCATTTTTTTTGTTACAGTATGTTCTACCGCTATCTCTCCCAAACGACTTTGACAACAATGTCAAACAAGTTATATATGATCTTGGAAAATACATGAGGTAAGTAGTTGTGATTTATATGCAAAATGTCCTAATTTCAAATTATTATTGTACTTAATGACACATTTTTTACTTGTAATGTGATATATTATATTATGTTATGTTGAAACATGTTATTTTCTTGTGTCGTGATCTCATGTAGATGGTTGTCATTGAAAGAAATCCATGAAGATGATATAAAGTATTGGAAGAGAGAAATTCCTCATCTAATGTGTGAAATGCAAAAGTATATACCTCCAACATTTTTCAATGCACAAGAACACTATCTCATACACCAAGTTGAGGAGATTGAAATTTGTGGACTTGTTCACACAAGGTCAATGTGGATGGTGGAGAGGCACTCGAAATCATTGAAGGTGTTGGTTAGACAAAGAGCACRTCCTGAGGGTTCTATGGTGGAGGGATATATGGTATATCAATCCATGGTGTAYATTAGTCAGCATATTCCTAAATTAGCAGTGCCAACTATGCATGCAGTGGATCACATTTGGGATGTGAACTCCATCAAAAAATTTGAAGATCAGGAGCATCTGTTGGGGCAAGGTAGAATGAAAAAAATGAGAGGTAATATATTAATAATTGTGAAAAATTATATTAATAATACATGTAAATTTTAGTTTTTTGTGTATATGATCATACTCATTAATATATTAATACAATTTATTTCATAAATTATAAATATTTATAATTACCTGCATGTTGGACATTATAACTAATATTTAATATTGGTGAATTATGTTTTTTTGATTCAGTTACTCAAGAGTGGCATGCACTGCATTTATACATTGCAAATAATCTTGACTGGATGAATGTATGGATTGAAAGATGCAAAACACCATAATGGAGGTAGGTTATCATGGCAACGACTGTCGGATTTGGTTAGAGAAGCTCGTTGTATCAGAGATGCCAATGCTACGCAAAGGGAAATTGATTTAGCATATGGTTTGAAATATGGACAGGTAAGCAAATTCACCCATTTTATTCAATTATTTTATATTATATTAATTTGACTACATGTGTACTGTATTTTTCAGATACTTTCGAAGTTATATAAATATATGTTAATTTATTAATTGATAATGCATCTTTTACATATCTGACATATTGCAGTTGAAACACCACAAGGCCATGTGGTGCAATGGTCGTAAATTTCACATCAAACAATTGGATGAAACCAGGAAAACTTATGATAATGGGATAACTGCAGTATTCCAGGTCACTAATGTTTCCTCTAGGAGTGATAGACATCCCCAAGAATCTGAAAATAGATACTATGGGTATTTAAATGATATACTTGAGTGTGACTTTAATTCCTTCAAATTAGTTCTATTCGATGTCAAATGGTATAGGTTACGAATGCATGAACACGATGAGGAAAGAATTGTTATTCAACATGCCAACATATTTCCAATGATTAAAACAACTATGTTTGAAAGAGGACATGATCGTTATGTTTTTCCAAGCCAATGTGAACAAGTCTTTTACTCAAATGTTCCAGGTGAAAGGGATTGGTCATTTGTTGTTAGATATGATCCAAGAGGAAGGCCAATTAAGTATACTCATTTACAGGAAGAAGATGATATTGAATATAAGGAAGATGATTCGACAGATCAGACAGATCCAGAAGATCATGGAGGGTCGACAAATGAAGAAGACGAAGAAGATCATGATCCAGGCATAGGAGACAATATTGAAATTCTTGATGATGATGTCGATGAAAATATGCTCGAAAATTACATTGTTGATGATGATAATATCATCAATCCTTTCAACATCATTTCTGAACTGGATGATGATACAGATGTCGAGTTTGATGAAGAAGATCAAGATAACAGATAAGGATGATTACACATATGTTGAGGTTGTATTAGGTACGTGACTATATAATATTTTAATTTGTATCAATTATTCTCTTAAAATAATTTACTTATAATGTCATGGGTTAATTACATGTTTTTAAGTTTTATGCGACGTTTTTATATCCTATGTTACATGTTGTTTAATTATTATTTGAAACCTAAAAATAGTTTCCAATATACTAAAGTACATGGTAGACTAAAAATATCATTTAGAAACACATAATTTCATGTACCTTCATAAATTTTTGTTTTTGTAGTTTCTATGTGTTGAGTCTCAAATTTTGACACTTCTAATGCCTTATATTACCCTCTATCTGAGCCTATTCTACCTATGCTATGAGTGTATACTTGACTGTTTCCTCCATAAATCCACTTAGTGACCTTGTTCATGTGCATAAGGGGTAAATTATGATTAAGGCTTGATTTGTTTAGTTTTCTTGAGTTAATTTGATTTAATGCTTGATTTTCTATGATCCTAATCATTTGAATATTAAGAAGCATTGATCCAGTACTTCCTGGGTGAATAATCCGGTACCAACATCTATTCTGTGCTAATCCAGTACTCATGGTGTGACTGTGTGTATTCTGGTACTAAACACCTACCTATAGGATTCCGGTACCAACATTTTGGTACTAGATTTTCATCTCGATTTTCGGGCTGATGACGATGGATCTAAAAATTTGGGGACATGGGTTTTGTCTAGAATGATGTTATCATACAAAAATGTGTGTTATAACTCACCCATATCACACGTGCAGACCTCCATCTCAGGAGGAACGATTCAGCCTAAAATCGTCAAATATTTCTAAACTGCCATATTGTGCCTTGATTTTCGTGCAGATGGAGGAATATATTACAAAACCATCCAATGGGTTTTTATACAATATATCCAACTACAAAACCCATGAATCGTTTCTACAAATTCACAACATACAGAGATATATCGAAGGCTCCTTAACCCAAATTTGTGATAATTGGTGAAAAACCCTGATTTTGTGCATAAACAGTTTGAATGAATTCTAAGTTGGGGGATTTGTTCTGATCCATCCCCATTGAATTTCCTTGTATAAATATTAAGGAAGGAGTACTGAGAGGGGATGAATTGTTATGCTGTACTACTAGTTCTTGAAGGAAGGGAATTCCATATTGTTATGCTGATGTATTGGCTTGTGAACACATATTTTCTATAAGTCTCTTTGTTGGAAAGTAATATGAATTACAGTTGTTGATCTTGTGCATTTTTGGAACCTACTATCCTGTGAGTTTTTCCAGCTTCCATGTTGGAATCTGTAAGGGCCCATCGTTCTAACATGGTAAGCTTGTTGTAAAATATAGCTTAGTTTTTATTCTTGTACATGTTTGTTTTAGTCTTGTACCTATGTAATGCTTGTTGTTAGCTTGATTTCTTATTTGAATTAGAAATATTCTGAATGTAAGTGGCGAAGTGTGAGTAGTGTTCAATGTGTTATTGCTAGTATAACAAATCTGGTGCAACATAGTTTTAGGAATTTTATTTAGCTTGTTGTCAGAAATATGTATGATTGGATAGGTTTAACAATATTTGAAGTGTGATTATTTACATTTATGAATCTGAGTTAATTTTCAGAATTTGTTGAGAGTTGTAACATGTGTTAGCCAACGGGCCATTCGAGAATTCCATCTCTTGTATTACATGAACCTCTAAATGGATTATGCTCCTGGCATATAAGCTAGACAATTCTTTTTCAAGGCTGCAAGATTTGATTGAGTATGAGGAATTAGATATGGATTGCTTGCAAGTTATTACAAAAAATGAGATTAGATCTCCATCTCTCACCTTGCATGCACCTACAATGGAGTGTCTTCCTCTACCTGTTATTTCTTCTAAAATTGATTGATGCTTTATTTTGAGAATATGCAACATGTTAATTGTTTTTAGTTTAGTTTCTCTAGGAGATAGAATCAAAGTTCATATTTTCGTTTCATGTGCCATCAATGAACAGGTCCATCACCTAAGTAAGAATTTTAGATCATATGCTTGTTTATGAGTTTTTCTTTCTAATTTTTGAATTGCGTGAAGAGTGTTATCTTTGAAGTGTGAAAACATAGTGTTATGTTTCTTGATTGAGCTATACTCATCAGACATAGGAACCTATCTGTTATTGGCACATATAGTGCATCAACTCTACTGATTATGAATCCCTGATTGACATTTAAATGAGTGTAAGATATATATTGAACATATTTGTACATCAACATTTTGGCGCCATTTCCGGGGAGTTGTAAATGGTAATAGGTAGCATTTTAATTTAATGGTTTTGGATTGGTTTTTATGGATGACCTAAGGGCAGAGAGAAGACGGTAAGACGTGCGGGAAGAGCCCACACATCCACTTTGGTGGGGTTGCTCCAAAGTTAGGTTGTCCTCTCTTCTTTTGATGCAAGTGTGTTTTTATTTCTACAAATTTAGTTTTATTTATGATAAGCTACCTTGTGTGAATAGATAACCTAGTGACATGAGGGTCCCAGTAACACAAGGAGTTCAAGTTTGGTGTGTTTTGTTTTTGAAAATAGTTTTAAAATTTAGATTTTTAATGATAAATCATGTTTGGGGTGCTGTAAGAACCCCCCGAGTACTAATCTGTGTTGCGAGACAGGGATCATCAACCAACTAGAGTAATTCAAGGATGATCAAGAGCTTGAAGAATGTTCCTCCAAGAACTTTCTCGCATTCTAGCAGCAACTGGAATATCCGCCTCTCAGGAAGAGCATATCTTGACAGTAGCCAAGAATTTAGTTGTCTCTCCACAAGAAGATTTAGAAGTCCCTTTGGATTCCTATTGTCAATTTGTTGAGGAGACTCAAGAATCATGGATAGAATGCAATGGAGAGAAACCATTAGAACCTGATATTGATGAGTTCTTATCATGCCTCTTAGAAGATCCTGTATGTACCTTAGAGACCAATCATCTTGAAGAAAATGCTCTGCGTGGAATGGAAAAGGAGGACATGTTGTGTGACCTAAACAAAGAAGGGAAACGAGAATATCTTGATCCTATTGAAATATGGTTCCAATTAGTTGTCAAGTCACACTACTCTATTAATTTTCATTATTGTTTGATMTCATCATTAAAGCAGTTGGTCCTTCATACTCGGGTATGCATTAAAATTTATCTTTTAAACCCGAGTATGGATATATTTCTAACCCTGTT
This sequence comes from Picea sitchensis, assembly GCA_010110895.2. NCBI lineage: Eukaryota > Viridiplantae > Streptophyta > Pinopsida > Pinales > Pinaceae > Picea > Picea sitchensis. Next base: position 64,298 of record SNQJ01S0013664.1, on the reverse strand, counting down.
ATGTACATGGATTCACTGGAAATTTTCCTATACTTAAAAAAAAGGCTTTCTCTTTTCTCAAGTAGGGTAGGACAATGAATAAATAGCTGCATATAGTTAGTGGTTCAGTTTAAAATACAGTGCAACAGTTCTTTTATGTTTTCTGAATAAGACAATTGACAAGGAAGCTTGTTGGAAAGAAGGAGGTCACTGTTCCCATGCCCAATCTTTGTTCTTATAGAAGGTTGCTTGCTAACAAACATCTCAAAGGTAGCAGCATGATTTTTTTTTTGGTACCAGGACTGCATACAAGCAATATATCAATAGTGTCCTAGCAACCCAGATGCATTCTTCAAATCCGGTCATGCACACTCAGATTTTCCGGATGGTCTTAAAAGCTCAAGTTCCTACAAAAATAACTCAGAATTTAAATATGTAAGTATCAAATCTAAGGGTGACTTGAGGTAATCATTTTTCTAATCCTTCTGATTTATTAAAAATGAAGGAAATTTATCATAAAGAAAACATTTCAAGCTTGTTATTTACCACTTGTCCTTGCCTCTTCTTTTCCTAATCCCACCAATACCCACTTATAAACCCACATGTGTCCCTTTTGTTAAATTTTTCAGTATGCATATATGGGATCAAGTGTCTTCTCCATTTTGCAGATAATAATGAAAATCCTAGAGAAATTGATGTACTTTTGGAACATCATATAGTGCAGTTACAGTCTGTTGATTTGCAACAACAATACATACATTTTGGGATCCCACTTGCAACCTCATAAATCCAATTTTTTGTAATATTGTCATCAACCATGAATTAGACACAGAGTTTCCAAGATTGTTGTTTCTCAAATGTTGGAACTGTTAATGTATTCAGTAAATGCCTTTCTGTGTGCCTATGTGATTTTGGATATCATCTTGAGATATGGTAAGAACACTTGCACAACATCCCATACACTATTTCCAGAACATCGATCATTGGATGTTGTATTTCGAGAAGAAGGTTTTGATAGAGAGCTACAAGAAGTACGAGATGAGCTCTAAGGAGATATGTGAATGCAGGAGAAGTTATGACCCTTGTTGTTATTGTGGGGGAATTTACGTTGAAATTTCATTCAATGTTTTATTTTGAATGATTGTTATTACTGTTCACTTATTGCATTTGGATTGATCAATTGATGAATGTATGTTGAGGATGAACAACATGTATTTGTAGTGATCTTCTGAATATCATTGATGGATTTGTTGTTGAATCTCTTCGAGATCATTGCATGGAAAATAGAAGACTTGAAATCATGATTCGATCTAGGAACAATAGTGCACATGTTAGCCAACATTGGTAGGAACCATGGAGTAAGGTATTCAAGCTGCATTCCATCATTCAAGTCAATTTGTAGAGGCATAGGCAATGGAAGAAATAACACCAAGTACTTATCAAACATATCCATATCCTCAATTGTGACATTTCCAGCCACTTGGGCCACACTCTGCCATTTATTTGAGGCTATATTCCCAACACTACATCAAGCCAATTGATTAGGGGCATTGGTTAGAATGTAAAAGAAACCATAATGATGTTCCATAAACTATTGCACACCAGACTCCCTTTCTCATATCCTTTGTAGCCTAGCTCTCATATTAGCTTAATGCATCAAATAGAACTCTGATGATATTCTTGAATTCCGACACATACCGACATGAACATAACCAAGTTGTTTTGCAATCTCATTCCAGTTAAGCAAAACTTCATCCATGTAACAGCTCCTAAGATAATAATGGAATGATGCGACTAAACCAGGTTGTCTTTCCACTCTCCTACATAGAACTAGATATTACTTTCCTTTAGGAATGCGCTAGTAATATAACCAGGTACCCCAATGTTCTGGGGGATTTGAGATCTCTAGAGGCATTTTGGACTACATCTCGGCCTACAAGTGTAGTTGTAGTTCTATGGTGTCTGCCATGAAAGCTTCAGTGTAACTATTTTCATCTTGAAAATGGCGAGTCAGAGCAGGGTCTTGGAGGTTGGACATCCATTGATAAGGATTGTATCATGTCCTCCCATGTGAAGAGATGGAAACTGGGATATTCCTGGTCACTGGAGCTTTGAGGACATTAGAGTCTTGGTGAATAAATGGTGTTGATTTTTTTTTAATTTTGCACAAAGGTAATGGAAATGGATAGGATGGGGTCGAGAAGAAAGGATATCGAGAGTGGTGGATCAGACGCCTTTGAAATTTTCTAATTCTCATGTGCATTTTTTCATTTTGGATTCATCCTCATATTTAGGAATCATTTTGAGTGATTACAATAGTCTAGTGTCGTTGTGGGTTTAAATTTCATTTACTTTGGGCATTTTATTTTTGAACTCTTTGTCTTGATTTTATAGACTTGGAAGATAATTTTGATTTAGAAGATGAAACCATTCATATAAATGGTTATACACATATTATCATTGTTGACATCAAGGATATTGTGCGTCTTGGTGTCAAAGAAGTTGTTGAAGTCTGTAGAATGGTAGGTATTACAGTAAGAATGGTTGTTGGCGACAATATTAACACAACAAGAACAATTGCAACAGAATGTGGAATTTTTACATATGGGTTCAATTGTCATTATTGTTGATTCAAAAACCTCTACCTCTTTAATGGATGGTCTTGATTGGCAAGTTTTTAAAATATACTGCGACATCCATGAAGTGGCTGAAGGAAAATGGTTGGAGTAATAGTTTTTTTTTTTGCAAGGGTGGTGCTTTATCTATTGCAAGTAATGTGTTGTTTCCAAAATTCGATAGTGGTTTTGAATTCTATGGTGTTACTTCTCCACAACTTGCAATTCCATCATCAGCAAAAGCACCTGTGCATGCTCATTTTGGAGAACTTGATGACTTTGTTGGGTTTTCAAATTTGACAACAGCTAAATCTTTGGAGAATCTGAAGGTACATGCATGTATATTTGATTTCGGAAAATGCATCTGACTTGAATATTACAACTTTCGAGAAGACCACACAATTGGAAATATCATTCACATGCAAATGAGCTCTTTGCCAGCTACAAATTGCCACATATTTTATACAAGCCAGTCTTCCCCAATGCACGCTTATAACTTGACAATTGATGATCTGGATTAATCATTTGAGAAATATCTTTTGAGGATGAATTGATTCACTTTCAATCAGAAAATCAGTAGGATTCTCAATGTCTTCAATCTTTCCTGCAAGCCGAGCCTTGAAAGGTCGAAGCATCAACTCATGTTGAGAAAAATCTCAGGCTGGATATTTTGAATTCTGTGGAAATCATGATGAAAATGGAAGATGGATTTGCTATGGACAATCCCGATGATCACAATCCTCTGAGAATTTTTTTTAGTGTCTCTCATTGTTTGCATGAGGCCATGCAAAACCTCAAGCATGGGGGAGTGGTTGTTGAGACAGTAGTAGTTAGGATTATTATTTTGTAATAAAAAGGAAGTTCCAATAGGAGCAGTGATCAGTCTGGTCCCAAAAGAGGAGGCTTTTAAAATCTCAACATATGGTCATCCAATTACAGAATACCCTCTTCTCATAGAGCTTGGAGCCCAGTCACCAAATTCTTTTGCATTATTCTGATGCAAACCCAGAGTTCCTACATCTAGTGTTGGTATTTTTTCCATCTACATGGTTTTTCAGTTGAATCAGATCACGGGTCCTCTTCCGGAACACTAGAGAACACCAACTACTTCTACAAGGTGCAACCTACAAAAGTTTCAGAAGCACAACCCTGTGTCCATCTGATACTCAGGTGATCTTGTACTGGTAATAAGGTGATGGTATCTCTAATCATGTATTCAATTTTTGCTGCTCGATTTAAATGCTTCAAGCAATAGGACATATAAACTCAACAATTTATTTATTTTTCATTTACTAAGGAATTAGACTAATTATGCAATAAACATATGATTACTCTCAATTATTGCACAATCCCTACCATGAATTTATGCAAGCCCTCGTATACATCTCCTCGTATGGAAATCATTCATCTTGTCACTATGTTTCTACCCTCAGCTCTGTTCCAGTACTACCCTGTTCCATTATTGTCCTATTTCGGTACTGCAGAAACATGTTCTGATACCAGTTACCAATCTGGTACTGATGCTAAGGTGATATGATCTTTGTCCTGTGCTTAACATCATTTTCACTTCAGGTAATTGGAGGCATGAGCTAATCTCTTCATGTTCTTTCTATCAAGGATCATTTAAGTCTTGTGTTGAATTGTTCTTTACTCTCATGTACATCTTCCTCCTACATTTCTACACACCCCTAAATGAATCATCCTTGCTATCCTTCAAAGAAGATATTTCCACATTTATCTCAATATGATAATGGGTGCACTTGTCTTATTACCTCATCATTTTGAAAAAGTGATTGCTAATTGAAATATCCATTGAAAAGTGGTGACACCATTATGTATAATACTAACCTAGTTGATTCAACAAGTTCTTATCCAAGTTTATCTTTACAAGCTTCTCTTGGAGGTATTGATGAAAACCTCATGTGGTGGACTTCCCTTGCAAAACCTCAATGAACTTTCATGAGAACCCTAATAGGATTAACTAGAGGGACCTCTTAGTCATTATCTGAGATGTTCCATTATACATTGAATAACTGAGATTTAAGTTGAATGTGGATGATGTCACCCTTGGGATAATTGAAAACGATTAATTATGTGCCTAATAACTCTAAAACACTTTCGTACCACCTGCCTTCATTATACTCTAAAACTATCAATGAGCAATATACATAATTCTAAATATTTTGAACAATATAATAAAAAGGACGTATCAAGAAGTACAAGTAAACCCGCCGAGGTACTGAACAGGCCTGCTGGCAGCGGGGCCATGCTTGTATGGTACTAAGGTAAACCTGTCAGGGTACTGAACATGCCTACTGGAAGCAGGGCTATGCCAGGTAAAGAGAGTTAAAAAAAATAAAGTGGCACACTTAAAACTGAACAAAAACCCTTGGGTCTCATTCTGAAGAAATCACTATCAAATCAAGGCTAGGATATGACCTTTATATCTCTCAGACGATGTTCTTAAGAACCTTCAAGTATCCACTTTAGAGTTCTATCTTTAAAATAAATAGGTTTGCATGAGAAGTSGGACCCTCAGTATGTGTAGTTCACCTTACCTAAGCAAGAAGAGCTTCATCTCTAAAAAATTGGATAAGAAACGAGTTAATCATCTTGGGATGTATTATTTTATGTGTTCCTCTCTTCAAATGAGATCTAAACTATGCTTATATCAGTTTTGTTTTAAAGGTAATCTAGTCAGGGGGGGCATAATAGCCAAAGTCATTATGAAAAATATTGGCCACTATCCTATAATCATATTAGATTCACAGCCAACCCTTTCTCCAAACTTTGATCGAAAACAGATTGGATAAGACTTAAATGTCAAATTACTAACAGATCTAATCTATTATCCATGACTCCACTTTTCTGTCATAACTACTTTTCCATGGGTAAGAAGTGTGAAGCATAAGCCAGGAAGTTTATATTGTTTAACGAGAACTTAAGATCTAAAGAAGGATGAAACTTCAGGGAATTGTTGATCGAGTGAGGAGTACCATCAATTTTGAAAATTTTGAATATCATTGTTGCATGAGGACATGCAATGACTTAAGCATGGGGGTATGTTGAGTCTCCATTTTTGACACTACTAATGCCTTATATTACCCTCTATCTGAGCCTATTCTACCTATGCTATGAGTGTATACTTGACTGTTTCCTCCATAAATCCACTTAGTGACCTTGTTCATGTGCATAAGGGGTAAATTATGATTAAGGCATGCTTTTTTTAGTTTTCTTGAGTTAATTTTATTTAATGCTTGATTTTCTATGATCCTAATCGTTTGAATCTTAAGAAGCATTGATCCGGTACTTCCTGGGTGACTAATCTGGTACCAATATCTGTTCTGTGCTAATCCAGTACTCATGGTGTGACTGTGTGTATTCCGGTACTAAACACCTACCTGCAGGATTTCGGTACTAGATTTTCACCTCGATTTTTGAGTCAATGACGATGAATCTAAAAATTTGGGGACATGGGTTTTGTCTAGAATGATGTTATCATGTAGACATGTGAGTCATAAATAACCCATATCACACACGTGGACCTCTATCCCAGGGGGAACGATTCAGCCTAAAATCACCAAATATTTCTAAACTGCCATATTGTGCCTTGATTTTTGTGCAGATGGAGGAATATATTACAAAACGATCCAATGGGTTTTTATAAATATATCCAGCTACAAAACCCATAAATAGTTTCTACAAATTCACAACGGACATAGATATATCGAAGGCTCCTTAACCCGAATTTGTGATATTTGGTGAAAAACCCTGATTTTGTGCATAAACAGTTTGAATGAATTCTAAGTTGGGGGATTTGTTCTGATCCATCCCCATTGAATTTCCTTGTATAAATATGAAGGAAGGAGTACTGAGAGGGGAGGAATTGTTATGTTGTACTACCAGTTCTTGAAGGAAGGGAATTCCATATTGTTATGCTGATGTATTGGCTTGTGAACACATATTTTCTATAAGTCTCTTTGTTGGAAAGTAATATGAATTACAGTTGTTGATCTTGTGCATTTTTGGAACCTACTATCCTGTGAGTTTTTCCAACTTCCATGTTGAAATCAGTAAGGGCCCACCATTCTAACGTGTTAATCTTGTTGTAAAATATAGCTTAGTTTTTATTCTTGTACATGTTTGTTTTAGTCATGTACCTATGTAATGCTTGTTGTTAGCTTGATTTCTTATCTGAATTAGAAATATTCTGAATGTAAGTGGCAAAGTGTGAGTAGTGTTCAGTGTGTTATTGCTAGTATAACAAATCTGGTGCACCATAGTTTTAGGAATTTTATTTAGCTTGTTGTCAGAAATATGCATGATAGGATAGGTTTAACAATATTTGAAGTGTGATTATTTACATTTATGAATCTGAGTTAATTTTCAGAATTTGTTGAGAGTTGTAACATGTGTTAGCCAAGGGGCCATTCGAGAATTCCATCTCTTGTATTACATGAACCAGTAAATGGATTATGTTCTTGGTATATAAGCTAGACAATTCTTTTTCAAGGCTGCAAGATTTGATTGAGTGTGAGGAATTAGATATGGATTTCTTGCAAGTTATTACAGAAAATGAGATTAGATCTCCATCTCTCACCCTGCATGCACCTACAATGGAGTGTCTTCCTCTACCTATTATTTCTTCTAAAATTGATTGATGCTTTATTTTGAGAATATGCAGCATATTAATTGTTGTTAGTTTAGTTGCTCTAGAAGATAGAATCAAAGTTCATATTTTCCTTTCATGAGCCATCAATGAATAGGTCCATCACCTAAGCAATAATTTTAGATCATATGCTTGTTTATGAGTTTTGTTTTCTAATTTTTGAATTGCGTGAAGAGTGTTATCTTTGAAGTGTGAAAACAGAGTGTTATGTTTCTTGATTGAGCTATACTCATCAGACATAGGAACCTATATGTTATCGGCACATATAGTGCATCAACTCTACTGATTACGAATCCCAGATTGACATTTAAATGAGTGTAAGATATATATTGAACATATTTGTACATCAACACTATGCATGAATCTTAATAGGACGTTGCTTTTGATTATTTTCTATTTTATAGATTGGGTTTTAGGGATCAATTGAGAGTGATGTGAGGGGGAGGAGAGGGGCCATATGAGCTTCCACCTTCACATGGTTAGCCTTGTTCAATAGAGGATAAATTATTCTTGAAACCAAGAGAATCTCTTTCATTTTTATACCATCATGATCGTATAAGATTTCATCAATATTGTTGTCACAATATTTCATGCATCAATGAAGTTTCGATGAACGTGTTTGTCATTTCTATAGAATTTTTTTTGAAACCCTAATTTTCTTTCAATGTACACAATTTGGTTGACGCAAGTTTTAAACTTGCATCAGTCTTTCTTCATTTTTATTTTAAGTTCTACATTAATGTATATACAATGTATCCGTGTCATAGTTGTACTGATGAAAAATCCCTCTTTTTCACTGATTGCTTAATCAACGCCACAAAAATACACCCTTGCAGTACTAGATGTTGGGAGGTGTGTAATGTAGAATGAATTTTACAAGGAACAAGGAACAAAAATTGTACGAGGACTAGACACCGGTAACAGTGACCTGTGAATGGGGCCAACGTTGAAATGTTTTCAAACAGTTTCTGTATGCACTGAAATTTGTCATGGATAGACTATTCACATTCCTTAACGATATGGGAGGGTTTCTGGACTCAAATTTGAATGAAACACCCACTGTATTCCATCATCAATTCATCACGTAAACCATAAACCCTAATTTTCATTCAAAGTACACAATTTGGTTGACACAAGTTTTAAGTTTTAGTCAGTCTTTCTTCATTTTTCTTTCACATTATACATTAATGTATTGTTGGCGGGCGAAATTGACTGTCCGTCAACTGAGAGATTGGAACCGGTCCGGGGTTGTCTAATAACCCAAGCCATTTGGGATGAACCACCCTGATGGGTTTAGCGGCTCCGTTAGCCGATCTAAGGTCATAAGAAAACAACAAAAAGAAAACTAATCTACAATAACTAATCTAACTAAAAACAAATAAAACAAACTAATAAACTAACTAAAATTAACTATTAAACAAACTAAACTAATCTAACTATTCTATATATACAATCTAATAACTATTACTATACTAACTACTAACTGAAATATAACTTATTCACAAAATGTACAACATCTACAATTTACAGATTTAAATAAAACCTGAAAAACTCGTTATATTCTGCCCTAAGACAACAAGATATATTTTTGTTGATTTTATAATTTTATGAACATAAATAAAACAAAAATTAACTAAACTAAAACACTAATCTAAACTAAAAATATATCTAACTAGCATACTAATATTAAACTGACAAATTAATGAAAATAAATCACTAAATTACCTGGAGAAACGCTCCAGATTTGTCCTGTGTGTGATGATCTTCTAAGCTGATCGGAAGGAGGAAAACCTCACTGAATAATCTAGAAGCTTATCGTAAACAACAACTGCAGTGCTCTTTAAGTTGGTTTATAGGACAGACAAGACATAAAAATCACAACAATCATATGATTTATAAATCTCCAAAATTAGGTAAACCTGTTGTGCAAAGACTTATACAAAATAATTCAATTGATGAAGAAGAGAAATCTATCATGCATAAACTGAATCAAGTAATTGCTGTATTTTTAAGTAATGGAAGAAGTCAGATATGGATGAAACATTAATCAATTTATATCATTCTACAAAAGATTGTGATAGCTAAAGTAGTCACTAATCTAATACAAATTGATAAACATAAACATGAAACAAAAGATTGATATCACGAAAGCGAAAGATGTAGCAGAACATCAACTTATGTCTCTTTTTGTATTAGATATCCATAATCCTGGTTCTCCCACAAGCGAGGATGATCCTTATTACAAAAATAATAAGTATTTATAAGTTTTTCCACAGGGTAAAACCTCCCTGTGGAAATTATCAAAACTGTTTACATAAATCTTGGGAATATATCCCAAGTTTAACTAAACTAGGAAACTAAAACATCCAAATATATCCCTAGCCTGTCCACCAAGTCCCATGCAATTCGAATTCACCTGAAAAGGGTAAAAAATGAAAAAGTTAGAAGAATTATTTATTAACAAAATAATAAAAATCTAATCTTATAGACTAGCTATAGAATCTTGCGATTATGTAGCTGGTCTAAATAAGACACATGATCAGCGTCAGAATCGATAAAAAATCTTTTAAGGATATTAAATTCAATTACCATCCAATTACTATTTGAAAACGAATCATTTAATTTGAAATTATTATATCATTCGAAATCAAACAGGATCAAAATCATTCAACCGAATACAGAGATAGGTGTACTCTGTTCCTTTTACCACGAAGCTGGGTCAACAAAATCATAATCAAATAGTTGTGAAATCGTTTCATATTCAATTGAATCCAATATAATCAAAACAAATCATAGGTAATGTTTAAACATAAGATACGATCGAATCCAAACGAAATCATTTACAATTCGTTATAGCTGTAACGACATAGCCAACGATTTATACCATAAGCGAATTAAACCAATACTAGCGTGTAACTGTCCACAAATGAAATTGTAACATGATCAATCAATTAGTAACAGAGCTCGTAACAGATGTCTGATCGTTTGTTATTAGCCAAATGGACCGACAAGATCGATTTACCCTGATCAAAATCATTTCTTTTAAAAGAATTATAACCAGGTTTAACATATATACCAATCATCGATCTGGATTTAACCAACTTGTTTTACAAATCAAAATCAAACAGAGGATTCATTTATGATACGAATCTAACAACAATCCAATCAGGCAGATCAATCGGCCGGGGTTTATGATAGTTGTCATGAATCAAATCCATTCCATGATTTAGGCACAATTGCACAGACTTAAATGAAAGCACTGTTTTGTAAAAACAGAGTCGTTCTTTCCAAATAACATTGAACAGAGTGGTATTCCCGATCTTAGAAGATCACATGACATAACATATCATAACAACCAAAATCATTGAAATCATTCACCAGTCACTGCATGCAAACCATAACGAAATCAAAACCAACATGATTGCATTCAAAATTGAGCGTGAAAACGTCCCATTCAGAGTAGATACAGAACGAATTCTATTGAAAGCAAATGATCAGTTTCGTTAACTCAATCGGGCAAACCAACAAAATAAATCCAAATGAAAACCATTCAAATCTAATAAAAATCTATCGATGGCTATACTGGGAATGATCAACTCGTGTATTTAAAACGAAATTCCATCTATTTTAGCAAAGCAACACAATATACAAGATGAACACATTATGCAAAATCCATTTCGAAATACAAACAGGGCTATTCGAAGATCAAATTTCAAATACTATATTACTCATGGTGACTCACAAAACTAAAAGAATTTCGAAATTCATACCTGTGAGAATATGGCTCGGTCACGACAATTTAGAGTTGATAACGGCTGTGGCCGATTCAAAATTCTTGAAAAGGATGGAGCATGTTGTCTTCTGCTTCTTATCAGTTGCTTGGAGCTTGTCTCTTTGATTGGTCAATACTGCAATTTGATTTTCCAGTGATTGAATTTTCGATTGGAGTAGGGGAACATCAATGTAGTATCGTTCCAACCATAACTCGCATTGGTCACAGGACAGTTGTGCGGGTTTTGAAGGAGAAGGCGAGGGTTTGGACACATCGTTGAGGGTTTCGCTAGGCAATTTGATACCAGGGTAGCTAGGGTTATTCCTTAGGTAGGGAGGAAGATTTGTCATGAAATCATGAGGTGGCTCGGGGCATAAACCCTGCGAATAAGGATGTTCACTGGCTAAAAAACGTTCCACATCAGAGTCTGAATCCTCACTAAGGATTATGGGCTTTGACTTAGAAGAGGGTTTTGGTTTGTTCCTGGTCATCCTTGAAATAAGCCGAGCGATATTTTTACCCTTGGCATTAGCAGTATGGTTTTCCTATGGTTTTCTGCTTATAGGATTTTTAATAGCCTCGGCCTTCTCAGTTCCGATGTCTGGTAAGTCAATAGGAGGGTCGACCAAAGGCTTAGGGGAAGGAAGTAGGATATGAAGGGGCATGGGTGGTCCGGCCTTGACTTCACTCACCATAGGCTTGTCAATATCTATAGGGTTCGGGTCCTCGAAACCATTCCGAGAAACGGAAGCTCTCCAACTATCACCATGCAAACTCAAGTGATAAACAATGATAAGTTTAATAAGCCCATGGTGGAACAGGCTGCTGTCAGCCTTCTTCCTTTTAAACCTTTTTGACATTTTATATAAGTTGCGTTGAAAGTAGAAAGGTATGTTCATCGGGTACGCTATAAAATGCATTAGAAACCGCAGGTGGTAGACAAACACAAGTCCATATCGACCTTCACAGGTCACGAACTGCTTGACTAGCATCAAAAGGTCATGCCATCGTGGTTTGAGCATAGATATGGGCATACCTCTTTCACAAGAGGTGACTTTGCGCGAGAGAAACAACAGTGGCCATGGAACCTCTTCTACTTTCGAATTTTTGAACCAACGTTGACCTGTGGAAGATAACCCTATAGCAGAACTAATAAATCCCTCATCGATTTCCAACTATATGTTGCCCACCTTGGCTCTAAATCCATCGAAGGTCAAAGCGAACTGTTGTGGCACACATAAGTTAAAAACCTCGAATCGTTGTATGAAGGTAAGCCATCCGTTATCCCTCAAGTCTTTGTGGGCATTATCAAAAAACAGTAAGGCTTGGCTATCGTTTGGCTCGATTCGCACGACTGGTGCCATAGAGCCGAGCTCACGGTAAGTCCAGGGTTTGAGTCATAACACACACAGTAAGGAAATGCATGCAGGGCTATCCGAGCTAACAGAGGTAAACGATGAGTAAGGGATAGGCATAAATGCCATCGTGCGAAGGTGGTGGAGTTTATCTCTGCCATGCAAAAGAGTTATTACCAAAATACAACCACCGGTTTGCATAGTTGTACTACCCATTATAGCATAGTTTGACAATTATGTGAACTAGCCGACCAATGAATCAAATGGCAAGTGTATAAACCAATGCACAATCAATCGTTTAACCAATGTGCCAATGGGTATTCACACAATCGACAGGCCAATAGTTATGAAAACATTTACATAGGGATTATTATAAAAGACATATACATAAAAAATAAATAATCATAACCCCTATGCATTTTCATGAAACCAAAGGTCAAGAAAAATGAAAATCCAAATGCTAATGCCTTACAAACTCAATAAAACCAAATCATACAATTAATTGAAGCATGAGTACCGATCAAAGGATCTTGACAGTTGTAAAATGATAAATAAAAGGTAAGTGCAATAGGCATATCGACAAAAGATATATTGGCAGTTCAAATAATGACTTCAACGTGACTTCGAAAGGCGAAGTTTTCACGCTTACAGTCGTGAAAACAAAATGAATATAAGCGTGCAAAAAGACGCAAAGAATAAAAGTGTCATTCATTTGAAAATTGCGACAAAAATCGACGTTGGCAAAACATTGGTGTAGGCATCTTATAAGACAGTGGAAAAATGTGCTTTGGCTGCCAACAATGGCGACACACTGGTAGAAGCAGTTATCTCTGCCAAAATGAACAAATTCAGATCATAACAACAAAGATAATTCCAACTCCAAAATGACAACCAAAAAATAGTATAAACATCATCATTAACCAATTAATCCAGCAGTGTTTCAAAAGATGAAAACTGATAACAATCTTAAGATCAGCAAGTCACGATTTTAAAGATAAAAATATCCAATACTGTTGGCATAGCCACTGCTGCCAGCAAGCATCCATAGCCTTGATAGGGTTGCCATTTAACCCACTCTGACATCTGTATCATGTTAAGAAGTTCTGGATCAGAATAAAGGACATTAATGAGGTTTCTTTTTTACAAATTTTCATATACCCGACATTGCTTCGCTGCCAGTAGGCCTGTTCAGTACCCCGACGAAGTTGTCTTTGCGCCATGCATGCATTTACCCGCTGCCAGCAGACCTGTTCAGTATCTCAACGGGTTTACAAGCATTTCCCACAGCTCTTATTAATAACTTAATTTTTTTTTTTTTCATAGATATATAGCTGAGTGGGGTGACGTTGAAAATCATGATATTTTAACATATTTTTTCGGTCCTCATCAGAATTTTTAGCATCATCCTTTATTTAGATCTAGAGATGTTTTATTTGCAAAAACAACTTCCTAAGACAGGGATATCTCTTCTGAGTCATTCCTTTACGGAAAAGGGATAGCATAAAAAGATAATAGATGATCATGAAAAGCTTTGCTCAAAGATCAAAATCAACCTTCTTCTTTCAAACAACAGACTTTTCCAACATAAATATAAATTTTAGAATTACCACTGATGTTTATACAAATTATCTTAGCAGTTATTTCAGCGAAGGAATTTCTTATCGTCTTTGTCTGAAAAGCTCAATGTACAGGTATGTGTATTTTTCAAAAACACAAACTGATAAATTCAAATCAAAATAAAAAACAGACAACAAATAAGAGAGGAAACAAAAGAAAAGTATGTACATAATATACAAAGGTTGTTATCAAGCAAAGTATCTTTTTAGGGCTTGGCCATTCACCGGATAGGTGTCAAGATGCCCTTCAAGATTCTGCAATCGAAAAGAACTACGACCCAACTTTTCAGCAACTAAAAACGGTCCAAGCCACAAGTTTTGAAATTTTGTGTGTTCTCCCTTTCCCTCATGCGGTTTGTCCCACTTTAAGATGGGATCACCTACTTCAAAATTCCTATCAGAAGCAGAGTTAGAATCGAACCATCTTTTAACCAATTGTTGATGTTGATCTATCTTACGTTTATCTTGGGCTCTTACCTCTTCTAGCTTCATCAAAGCGTTAATGTGGTTTTCCAAAGGGGGACAATCCTCTTCTTGGACTTTCTGTGACAACTGAAGTGAAGGAAGAAGAATGTGAGGTGGAAGAATTGCTTCTCTACCATAAACAAGAAAAAAGGGGGAGTTACCTACAACATCTTTTGGCGTTACCCTATCAGCCCATAGTGCTTTCAGCAACGCATTGTGCCAATTTTTGTGATTTTCAGCCACGGTTCTCTTGATAATTTTAATCAAGTTCTTATTTGTTGATTCTGCCAGTCCGTTGCCCTGGGGGTAGTAACTAGCAGAATACTTCATCTTAATTCCTTTTTCCAAAGCGAACTCGCTCATCTCAAGAGAATAAAAGTAAGAAGCATTTTCAAATACTAGACAGTCAGGTATACCGAAACGAGTGATAATATTCGAATTTAGAAAGGCAATTACCTGACTGGTGTTGACAGTTCTTAACACAGCAGCTTCAAACCATCGAGTAAAGTAATCTGTGGCTGTCACAATAAACTTGTGCTATTGTGAGGACGAAGGGTTAATTGGACCTATGATATCAAGGCCCCATTGCTGGAAAGGAGAATCTCCTGAAACAGGTTGCAAGGGGAAGGCTGGTTTTTGTAACCGCCTTGACGCTTTCTGACAGATGATACATTTACGACACAAGGCATGGGAATCTCTAAAAAGCGTGGGCCAGTAATAACCGGCTCTTATAACTTTATGAGTAGTGGTGTCACCACCAAAATGACCGACAACTTCTCTAGCATGCAACTCTAGAAAGACTTTTTCTGCTTCGTCCTTTTCAAGACAACGCATCAGTACGCCGTCAAAATTTTGACGAAACAGTACACCATTAATTAGATGAAAGGAGGTAGATTTTAACCTCAGTGCTCTTCTCTTAGGGGGGTCTAAGTGATGAGGTGTTGATCCATGTTCAAGACAGAACCTAATATCGTCGTACCAAGGACTAGCTAGGTTTTGTGCGCAACAGATTAGGCTTTGATCACTTTGTCCTAGGTTTGACGAATCACTATCTTCTTGTTGTCCTGGTTCTGAATCAACCACCAACTTACATAACACTTGGCCTCTCACAATCTGAGCTGGGGTGATTTCTAAGTCATACTCCTGCAAGGAGGTGACCCAGTTAGCTCTCTTTTCTCCTAACTCCTTCTGTACTAACAAGTTCCTTACGGCTGGGTAGGGGACAATGACTTTCATCCTTGACTTCAAAATATAGGACCGGAAGTGCTTAACTACTTTGAAAACAACATAGGCTTGTCGATCGACCACTGAATAGTTAAGTTCAACACCTTTGAAAGCAGAGCTCATGAAGGCGATGGGTACTTTGTGGTTCTCGGGATTCTTCTGAGTTAGGACGACGACATAGGAATGGTCAGAAGAAAAAGTATAGAGTGTAAAATCTTGAGAGAAGTCAGGGCTCATGAGAGACGGAGCATCTATTATGTCCTTCTTTATTGCATTGAAAGCTTGATTTTCTGTGGATCCCCAGTGATATTGGGTGTCTTTCTTAATCAAATTCTACAAGGGTCTGACCATTTCGGAGAAACTGGGGACGAATCTCCTTAGGAAGTTAATCTGGCCTAAGAAAGACTGTATGGATTTTTTGGATGTAGGAGGGGGGAGTTTCATGATGACTTGAGTCCTGTCGGGGTCAATAATCATTCCTTCACTAGACTCAATAAATCCTAAGAGTTTACCTTGTTCTACTGCAAAGATGGATTTTTTGGGATTTAAGGAGATGTCGTATTTACGACATCGCAGTAGAACGGCTCGTAAGCGAGCTAGATGATCGTCTTTGTTTCTAGAATATACAGTCACATCATCTAAGTAAACTACGACGGATTGATTAATTAAGCCTCAGAAAGCAATATCCATTGCTCTCTGAAAGGTGGCACCAACATTAATCAATCCAAAAGGCATTTTGCGATAAGCATAAGTGCCCCACGGGGTACGGAAGGTAGTTTTGAGTTGGTCTGGTGGAGACATCAGGACTTGGTTGTATCCAGAGAAACCATCTAGTAGGGATATCCTCTCGAAACCAAATACCTGTTGAAGGATCTGTTCCATGGGCGGGACAGGATAGTTGTCTTTATCAGACGCTCTATTGAGGTTTCAGAAATCAACACAGAGTCGAATTTCCCCATTTTTCTTCCAGACAGGGACAAGGTTAGAAACCCACAGAGTGTGCCTAACAGGAAAATTTATTTTACCACTTAGGAGCTTATTCAATTCTTTTTGAAGGACTGGTTCAAGTTTAGGGTGCATTTTCCTCAGTTTCTATTAGAAGGGTAAGGTTTGAGGCTTCATCGGGATGACATGCTGTATAATATAATAATCGAAAGTTTTAAGGTCATCATATGTCCATGAAAAGACATCCTTCAATTCTTTAAATAATTTAACAAATGCAGCTTTTTCTTGTCGAGAACATCCCAAGCCTAGGTTAATGCACTTAGGATTTTCACTAGTTCCTAAGTTTACTTTTTCATAAGACAACGAGGAACTATTGGTTTTACAGTTGACCGTTTTTTTAAATTTGTCTTCAAAATCATAAAACTTCTCTAATCTAACTATAGATTTGGGTATCGAATTTACCATGCCCGATAAAGCTTCAGGAGTTTTTGGATCAGGTATTACCGTAAAATCATGCAAATTGTCATCGTGCGTGCATTCGTCTATCACCGCACCTTGAAAAGTTTCTTCCATGTGCAGAAAGTTGATAATATGTTGATCATCGTCAAATACTCTTCAGTTCGGGATGTTGTCTGGAATGGATGGCCGAAACAACAGTTCAACGGAGAATGCATCTGGGGACAAGCCTTCTGCGGGAAGAAGTTTAGAAGCTACATTAGCTAATAAATCTGCTTTAGCATTATTTAATCTAGGAATGGAATTTATATTGAAAGCGGAAAATTTATTCATTAAAATCCATACCTCAGACTGGTAGCTCTTGAGATGCGGAGAGAGACAGTGGATAGAATCTCTTACCTGTCTAACCACTATTTCAGAGTCGCCAAATACAACCAGGTTTTGAATGTTCATGTCCAAATATTTTATGAGACCTTGCAGTAAAGCCTCATATTCTGCAGTATTATTGGTACATTCAAATTCTAGTCTACATGCAATTAACGTCTTGTTACCTGCCGGATCGATAATGATGCAGCCTGCTCCAACTCCTTCTTTAGACTTAGACCCGTCGAAATATAGAGACCAAATTTGATTTTCATCGGGCGCATGGGACCGTCGCATAGAAGTCATTGGTTTCATATATGCTACAATCTCAGATTGTTGTTCTAGATTGATGATAGGTGAAGCCTCGGCCATGAAATTTCCGAAGAAGGTATCCATCCCTTGGACTTCGGGTGAATCAACAAAAGGTGTATATGGTTCGTTAGGATCGTTCAAATCTGTGACCGTGAACTTAAGGTAGCGTTCCCGATTCACCCTGATCTTGTTAGGCTTGTCGTTCTCGGGAATCCATAAGTGAGACCAGTCTGTCACGAAGTAACCATGTAGCTGCTCCGACCAGTCCCTGCTTAAAAACAGACCATACACTTCTGGAATATCCACAACGATTATATCAATAACCTGATGAACCTTGGGGTTAGATGATAATCTAATAAGTACATTTTTTAGTTCGCCTATAACTTTAACATTGGTTCGATCAAGTTGTATGATTTTTAAAGTAGATGGTTCCACTTCAGCGTTAATCTTCTGGCAGACAGACCAAGGCATCACATTGG
Organism: Picea sitchensis; assembly: GCA_010110895.2. NCBI lineage: Eukaryota > Viridiplantae > Streptophyta > Pinopsida > Pinales > Pinaceae > Picea > Picea sitchensis. Next base: position 46,048 of record SNQJ01S0013664.1, on the reverse strand, counting down.
ATGACGCTCCTGAGTCTACCATACAATTGTGCACGTTTCTATTAAAAATCTCGAAAGTTAATAAGAAAGGAGGTACATTCTTGCGAGTATTAAGAGTAGTAGCTTGTGGCTTTTTACTCGCAGTTTCTAAAGCTACTTTATCTACATTATTTACATTATTTATATTATTTACATTACTTACAGGAAGGCTTCCTTTATCTTGAGGATCAGGATTATTTTTAGTGGAAGTCTTCTGAGGGACTTTGCTTTGCACAACCTTGTTACCACTTGAATTACCATTTTTGCCATTCTCTAAAATATTTTGCAACATTTTTTGAAGCAGAAATGGAAATTTCAATAAATCATAAAACTAAATGTTTGCCCTTAAATTTTTAAGATCTTCAACAACATCATAATGTAAGTTGGGGTTCACATTACTTTTAGTCTCAGCTGATTTAGATGGCTTTGGAGGCAAAGTTGTAGTGTTTTCGGAAGAAGGTTTGTTGGTTGTCTTACTCCTGGTGTTATAGGGATGCACTGTCTCGAAGTTAGCTTGAAAGATGTTATCCGAGAAGTGTCCAAAAATGTTTGGAGAAGACACTTCTTCTTGAACTATCTCTGGTTCAACTACCTCCTCGAGGATCTCAGGAGGCATCAAGTTATCTTGGGCTTCTAGAATTGTTTGAAGAGCACATTGAAAACTTTCTAGGTTAAGGCCCTCGGTGGTTGGATTAGGTCGGTTGGTAGGAAAAGGTTTCCAGAAAGGAGGTTTGTAAGGTCCTTTGCTCAAGGAGGCTTCTTTTGTCGACCTTTTCAAGTCTATAACTTGATTTGATAGTTTTTGAACAACTTTAGTTAAGTTCTCTAAATCAGAATTTTCAGGTTGTGTTTTACTTTGAGTGGGCCTGGAGAGGATTTCGATCTTCTTTTTGGAAGTAGAACTAGTCTCAGTTTCGTTGCTGGAAGAGTCCTTAAGGCTAAGTATATCCTTTTCAATCTGGTTGGCCTCCTCAAAGGCTTCTAACAACGTGGCTTTCTTAGATCGTTTAACCCAAATAGCTATACTTTGATGCAAAGCTTTAGTGTAGTATGCTATTATAAGACTCTCAGTAGGCATGGAATCTGTAGGGATTCAGTTTTTAAGTGTTAAGAATCTTTGATTAAAGTCTTTAACTTTTTCTTTTGGGTTCATTCTTAAGCTAGAAAGATCCATAACTAGGACTTCCGGAGGTTTACCATCTCTGAACTTTTCCAAAAAGCATGACTCGAACTTTTCCCAAGACACGATGGTATGGGGTTGTTGGGCAAAGTACCATGTGGATTCATTATCCTCGAAAGTATAAGGGAACAACCTACAGACAACGTCTTCATGTTCGACATTGCGGAGTCTTATGGCTAACATAAAATTTTAATGTGATCTTCAACTAGTTGTTTTGAGTCAGGATCAAACTTGGGAAGCCATTTCTCCAGGTGTTTAGGTAGAGGATGTTGATCACCAGGTACAGCTACGACATCTTGATCAAGCCAGGGTCTAGCAGGGTTGTTCTGATTTTCCATTGGTGTAGTGGGTGTGGAAGGCTGAGAAGGTGAATTGCCTTCGTCTGACGAGTCACCTCTAGAAGAGGAAGGAGATGATGGAGGAGGTGAAGGAGGTATCCCAAATCCTCCTGCAGCAGGATTTAAGATTGGATCTGAAGGATTCACAGTAGGATCAATGTCACCTAATTGTTCTCTGATATCAGATAAGTCCAAAGGTTGAACCCACAGACGGTTTGGTTGCCTAAGATGAGCTAAGGCACTATGTGTTTTTATAAGAGATTGACGAACAATCTCTTGTATGTCACCACCGGTATGATTAGGGGTTGTTGGATCAACTATGATCTGTGGATCGTTGGTTGAATTAGTTTTTGTTTGAGGGGGAATATTATCGTTTGAATGGATTTTAGTCACTATATGTGAGCGATTAGGGGGTGGAGGAGTCTTGCGACTGCCTCGTGCCATTAATTAAGTTCAAGCCCTCCTTCTAGCACCATTTGTTGGCGGGCGAAATTGACCGTCCGTCAACTGAGAGAGTGGAACCGGTCCAGGGTTGTCTAATAACCCAAGCCGTTTGGGATGAACCACCCTGACGGGTTTAGCAACTCCGTTAGCCGATCTAAGGTCCTAAGAAAACAACAAAAAGAAAACTAATCCACAATAACTAATCTAACTAAAAACAAATAAAACAAACTAATAAGCTAACTAAAATTAACTATTAAACAAACTAAACTAATCTAACTATTCTATATATACAATCAACTAACTATTACTATACTAACTACTAACTGAAATATAACTTATTCACAAAATGTACAATATCTACAATTTATAGATTTAAATAAAACCTGAAAAACTCGTTATATTCTGCCCTAAAACAACAAGAGATATTTTTGTTGATTTTATAATTTTATGAACAGAAATAAAACAAAAATTAACTAAACTAAAACACTAATCTAAACTACAAACATATCTAACTAGCATACTAATATTAAACTGACAAATTAATGAAAATAAATCACTAAATTACCTGGAGAAACGCTCCAGATTTGTCCTGTGTGTGATGATCTTCTAAGCTAATCGGAAGGAGGAAACTCGAACCGAATAATCCAGAAGATTATCGTAAACAACAACTGCAGTCCTCTTTAAGTTGGTTTACAGGACAAACAAGACATAAAAATCACAACAATCATATGATTTATAAATCTCCACAATTAGGTAAACCTATTGTGCAAAGACTTATACAAAATAATTCAATTGATGAAGAAGATAAATCTGTCATTCATAAACTGAATCAAGTAATTGCTGTATTTTTAAGTAATGGAAGAAGTCAGATATGGATGAAACATTAATCAATTTATATCATTCTGCAAAATACTGTGATAGCTAAAGTAGTCACTAATCTAATACAAATTGATAAACATAAACATGAAACAAAAGATTGATATCACGAAAGCGAAAGCTGTAGCAGAACATCAACTTCTGTCTCAGTTTGTATTAGATATCCATAATCCTGGTTCTCCCACAAGCGAGGATGATCCTTATTACAAAAATAATAAGTATTTATAAGTTTTTCCATAGGGTAAAACCTCCCTGTGGAAATTATCAAAACTGTTTACATAAATCTTGGGAATATATCCCAAGTTTAACTAAACTAGGAAACTAAAACATCCAAATATCTCCCTAGCCTGTCCACCAAGTCCCATGCAATTCGAATTCACCTGAAAAGGGTAAAAATTTAACAAGTTAGAAGAATTCTTTATTAACAAAATAATAAAAATCTAATCCTATAGACTAGCTACAGAATCTTGCGATTCTGTAGCTGGTCTAAATAAGACACAGGATCAACATCAGAATCGATAAAAAATATTTTAAGGAAATTAAATTCAACTATCATCCAATTACTATTTGAAAACGAATCATTTAATTTGAAATTATTATATCATTCGAAATCAAACAGGATCAAAATCATTCAACCGAATACAGAGATAGGTGTACTCTGTTCCTTTTACCATGAAGTCGGGTCAACAGAATCATAATCGAATAGTTGTGAAATCGTTTCATATTCAATTGAATCCGATATAATCAAAACAAATCATAGGTAATGTTTAAACATAATATACGATCGAATCCAAACGAAATCATTTACAATTCGTTATAGCTGTAACGACATAGCCAACGATTTATACCATAAGCGAATTAAACCAATAATGGCATGTAACTATCCACAAACGAAATCGTAATAGGATCAATCAATTAGTAACAGAGCTCGTAACAGATGTCTGATCGTTTGTTATTAGCCAAATGGACCGACAAGATCGATTTACCCTGATCAAAATCATTTCTTTTAAAAGAATTATAACCGGGTTTAACATATATACCAATGATCGATCTGGATTTAACCAACTCGTTTTACAAATCAAAATCAAACAGAGCATTCATTTATGATACGAATCTAGCAACAATCCAATCAGGCAGATCAATTGGCTGGGGTTTATAATAGTTGTCATGAATAAAATCCATTCCATGATTTAGGCACAATTGCACAGACTTAAATGAAAGCACTGTTTTGTAAAAACATAGTCGTTCTTTCCAAATAACATTGAACAGAGTGGTATTCCCGATCTTAGAAGATCACATGACATAACATATCGTAACAACCAAAATCATTGAAATCGTTCACTAGTCACCACATGCAAACCATAACGAAATCAAAACCAACATGATTGCATTCTAAATTGAGCGTGAAAACGTCCCATTCAGAGTAGATACAGAACAAATTCTATTGAAAGCAAACAATCGGTTTCGTTAACTCAATCGGGCAAACCAACAAATCAAATCCAAACGAAAACCATTCAAATCTAATAAAAATCTATCGATGGCTATACTGGGAATGATCAAGTCGTGTATTTAAAACGAAATTACATCTATTTTAGCAAAGCAACACAATATACAGGATGAACACATTATGCGAAAGCCATTTCGAAATACAAACAGGGCTATTCGAAGATCAAATTTCAAATACTATATTACTCATGGTGACTCACAAAACTAAAAGAATTTTGAAATTCATACCTGTGAGCAGATGGCTTGGTCACAACAATTTAGAGTTGATAACGGCTGTGGCCAATTCAACATTCTTGAAAAGGATGGAGCCTGTTGTCTTCTGTTTCTTATCAGTTGCTTGGAGCTTGTCTCTTTGATTGGTCAATACTGCAATTTGATTTTCCAGTGATTGAATTTTCGATTGGAGTAGGGGAACATCAATGTAGTATCGTTCCAACCATAACTCACATTGGTCACAGGACAGTTGTTCAGGTTTTGAAGGAGCAGGCGAGGGTTTGGACACATCGTTGAGGGTTTCGCTAGGCAATTTGATACCAGGGTAGCTAGGGTTATTCCTTAGGCAGGGAGGAAGATTTTTCACGAAATCATGAGGTGGCTCGGGGCATAAACCCTGTGAATAAGGATATTCACTGGCTAAAAAATGTTCCACATCGGAGTCCGAATCCTCACTAAGGATTATGGGCTTTGACTCAGTAGAGGGTTTAGGTTTGTTCCTGGTCATCCTTGAAATAAGTCGAGCGGTCTTTTTACCCTTGGCATTAGTAGTAGGGTTTGCCTTAGGTTTTCTGCTTA